>CM039726.1:52848033-53117087 GCA_022539455.1 Dendrobium nobile
ACATATCCTTCATTGATTACATAGAATTTATCATAAATGAAAAAATACTTAATTAAGGAAAATAAAAGTAATAAGCGTACTTGGTTAAAAAAAAATTATTCACTTGTTCATATATATTTACAGATACATAATTAATTTTATCTACAATATATAAATAATATTATATGAACATTTAATTATCTTTAAATAAATAAAATTAAGCATAAGTTCTTATTTTCTTATATAGAATATTATTTTTATAAAAATGTGGTTTGTTTATGTTTCATTGGATTCTGTAAATAAAAATTGATAGGTTAAATGAACCAATTGGAGCTATATTAAATTTATAATTAATTTCTAAAGATTATCTGGTTTTAATATTATTCGCAGGGTAGCTATTTTTGCCTTATTTTGGATGTATATGAAGACTATTTGACATTTTCATGTGACTAGCCTTTTTATAGCCATTTAAAACTTATATTTCTTTAGTATAAATAATTTGTTTATTAAATATAACATTATTAGTTTATAAGTTAATATTATATTAATAGTTTTATTCAAATTTGGTTTTATTTACCTTTTCCCTTTAAATACCCCTCTTCCTCTTCATGTATGAGTTGTTCAAAATAGAAAACTCCTGGAACCCTTTCATTCTTCTTCCTTTTTTACTTTCTAAATCTTGAGAGAAGAACTAAGATATTCATTCCAAAAGCTCTTTTCATTTGCGAGATTTAATTCTTGGTTTGAAAGCTTCAACACACTAAATCGTGTAACATCTTTCGGAGTTCTTAAGTTTGCTTACTTTCTCTAAATTTTCACTTTCTATTATTTTAATTTTTCAGCGTATATTTTTCTTCAAAATATTTATTATTTGATGAAATACTATTTGAGAATGTTATATTAAGTTTTCCATGTTAAATCTTTTAAATCCATAATGATAAAGAAAAAAATTATTTTCTTTTATATGGCATAGATTTTTATTTCAAATCTATTTTTTTAAAATATTATATGATTGGAGGAGTTCTAGTTTAAATCAGGAAGAAAAACATTTTAATTTAAAATTTATTCATAGATTTATCAAATATAAATCCATGTTAAAGTGAGCAAATTTTATATTCCATTTGCAAGTAGTGAGTTGATTAAATTTAAATTGTAAAGATCACCTAAAATATTTTAATCACTTTATTGAAAGATAATATGAGCTTGAATTATTTACATCAAATTATATTTTTCATTTTCCTGATCTAAGTCATTTGGCTTAGTGAAGTATAAATTATAATTATATTGAGTTATACTCACTCATGTAGGAGACTACATAGGTTGTAAAGAACTATTTTGGTTTAAAGAAGTGAGGTTTGCAAAAAAAATATGGGATAAGTGGATTTTACCCCAACAATTGCCTAGCGTGGACATGAGCCGAATTGGAATCCGGGCTGACCACATAAAAATTTTGTGCCTATTATTTTCTTTTCTTGCATCCATTTGTCTTTATCATTTTCATAAAAAATTGTGAGTTTATTTATTCTTTATAAAATAGCTTTAAAATTATTTTAATTACCATCTTTTAATAAAAAATTTAAAAGCCCCAATTCACCCCCTCTTGGGGTGTCGTTGTCTTCCAACAAAATAGTGGTTAATTGTCCAGACGTAAGATTTGACTAACTAACTGAGCCTAGCTATGAGATTTTTCTTTGATAGGATTTTATATTAAGGGCAATTCCACTTTATTAATTTTTTGAGAGTTCTTCTAGTAGAGGCAATGGTTTGGGTTCTATAGTAGGGAGGTTGTCTAATAGTGGTCAGAGAGAGTCGTCTGGTTTTGTTGTTTGAGCTCCAATTTATGCACATTTGTATATTTTGACTCAACACGAGGCTCAAAATTCTTCAGATGCTGTGACAAATAGGGTTTACATTTTGTAGAACCCATGTCATATTTTATTTGAATCTAGAGCCAATTATTTATTTATTTTCAAGCGTTTCTTTATTTTATTACACTTTTTCTTCAATTTTAGTACTATTTTTCAATCTATTATCTTACTAAATAGAGATGGTATGATAGTTATTAGAGTTTATTTTTATGATATTAAAATTTTTTGTAAGAAGTGGAGGTCTAGTTTTATTTTATTACCCATTTCAAAGTAGGATGTTATTTTGAGTATAAACTAGTTGGTTCAATATGAGGCTCATATTAATTATTTAAATATGGGAGTCACTTTATTTTAAGGAAATAAAAGTTATTCTATTTAGGGTTTTAGGGGTATTTTCATCCTATTTGATTCCTATTATGAAAGAAGATAGATTACGAAATAAGGTTTGGATGGTATTGTTGGTATTAGTTTGATATAGTAGAATGGATTCTAATTCTCTTTCTAATATTCCATTAGTTTAGGAATCTCTTGATGTATTTACCAAGGAGTTAGTCACTTTGCTTCTACATAGAGAAATATAGTTTTGTATAGATATATTTTTGGGTGCGACTATGATATCCAAAGCTTTATATAGGATGCTACGTAAAGAGTTTAGAGAGTTGAAAGTGAACCTTAATAATTTAATTGATTGAGGTTATGTCCTAGTGTGTGCCCATGAGGAGAACCTACTTTATTTGTTAAGAAAAAGGATGACATGATGTGCATGTGTATTAATTACAGGGAGTTGAATAAAGTACCTATTAAGAATAATTACCTATAGTTTAGATTGATATATCTATTTGTTCAGCTTGCTGGACTTTAATATTATTATGATTGATATGTGATCTCGATATTATTAGTGAAGGTAAGACAAGTAGATGTGATGAATACTATTTTTGATACTCAATACAAACATCATGAGTTTTTAGTCATACTATTTGGGGTAACTAATGCACCTATAACTTTTATGAATTTGATAAATAGCGTGCTTAAAGAATATTTGGATCTATTTGTCAATGTGTTCATTAATGACATTCTAGTTTATTGTATTTCTAAGGATGATCTTGTTAGATATCTGAGAATAATTTTGGAGCCTTTGAGGCAGCATTAGCTATGTGGAATATTTTCTAAATGTGATCTCTAACTAAAGAGTATTTATTTTTTGGAAAAAATGTTAAGTAGGAAAATATTTTTTGTAGATCCTTAGAAGGTTCAGGCTATTACTCAATGGTTGAAGCATTCTACTAGATTTGAGATACATTCTTGGATATAGCCGAGTATTATAGGAACTTTATGAAAGAATTTTCTAAAATTTTTGAACCTTTGGTGAGACTGACTTAGAAGTTAGTGGCTTTTATCTGGACTTCTGAGTGTGAAGTCAATTTTTAAATATTCAAGGATTATTTTACTTTTACTCCAATTTGACTCTGCCATCTACAAAAAAATTTCAAGTTTTCAGCGGTGCTTCACTGAAAGGTTTTGGATTTTTATTAATGAAGAATTGAAAGTATATATCCTTTTCTTCTAGATAGTTGAAGCCACATGAGAGGAATTACGTGACACGTTATCTAAAAACTACTTGTTGTGGTCTTTGCTCTAAAAACCTAAAGACACTATCTGTATGGTGTTAGGTGTGAAATTTCTACTAATTTTCCAAGTTTGAGGTATATATTTACTCAAGATAATATAAATCTGAGGCGAAGGAAATGACTTGAGTTAATTAAAGACTATGATCTGATTATTCAGTACCAACCTGGAATGGTCAATGTAGTGGCATATGCTTTGAGTAGGAAATCTTTTGGATTATCTTGTATTCAGCTCACTTTTTTTTAGTATTTCATGCAAGATATGAAAAGTTATGTTAGAGGTGATTGCACCTATTGATTTAGATTATAATATATTGTCTTAGATGATTATTCAACCTAGTATATAATAAAAGATTCAGGAAGCTCAGAAGTCAGATGTATAATATCCAATATTGATTTTTTAGATCATATTTGGCAAGAAATCTAAATTGTGAGTTCTTGATTCTAGTATTATCTTCTATAAAAATAGGTTGGGATTCTTATTCAAGAGAATTGAGATGGGAGATTCTGCCTGAAGCTCACTATTCAGTCTATATTATTCACCTATGAATGAGTAAAATTTATAATGATATGAAATGTTTTGCTAGTCTTGATTGAAAAATAATGTAGCAATTTTTGTATCAAACTGCAAAGCATGTCAGTTACTGGAGAAAGAACACTTGTGATAGGGAGATTTTTTACAACAATTGATCATTCATGGGTGGAAATGGGAAGAGGTGACTAGAATTTTTTAGGGGTTTGTTATATATATGGACTTGATATTAGTGTATATTATTATTACTTCAATAAATTAGCTCGTTTCATTTTGATCCAACACTGAGATTCAGTGGACAAATTAGAACAAGCATATGTCCACGAGATTATGAGATTATATGAGAAACTGAAGGTTATAGTTTCTGATAGAGATGACATGTTTACCTCATGACTGTTAAAGGGTAACCAATAAGATTTGGATATGAAACTACATTTTAGTATGACATTTTATCCTCAAAGAGATTGATAGTTTGCGAAAACTATATAGGTACTAGAGGATCTATGAAGATTATATATTTTGGATTTTGGTGTCAGTTGGGAAGACCACATTCATATAAAAGTTTGCTTACTATAATAGTTTTAATGAAGCATATGCATAGCTCCATATAAAGTTTTGTATAGTAGAATATGTCAGACTCCTCTATCTTGAACATAGGTGGGCAAAAGGCATTTAATTAGGCTATCTTTAGTGGTGATGTGCTAAAACCATCTGGATGATAAGTGGTAGATTAAAAATTGTTCAAAAAGGAAAAATTAGTAGTTTAATGCTAAGCATCAGGCTGTAGAGTTTCAGGTGAGTGATTTTGTATATGTGAAAATCAAGTCGATGAAAGGCATATGTAGATTTGGCAAGGTAGGAAAGTTTAGTCTAAGGTATGTTAAACCCTTTAAAGTTTTTGAAATGATTGGGAATTTTACCTACAAGTTACAATTGTTAGATCATATGTCTAAAACTCATAATATATTTCATGTCTCTCTTTTGATGAAAGGGTTATCTAATCCTAAAAAGTGTATATTTATAAATAACATTGTGGTACATGAAAATCTGAGTTATATAAATGAACTAGAGAGGATCAAGGCTTCTAATGTCAGAAGGTTATGAAATAAATAGATTCGAATGGCTAAAGTTTAGTAAAAGAATATAACTGAATGAGAAACTATTTAAAAGAAGGGATATAAGATAAGATAGCTATATCCATGTTAATTTTTACTTATTTTAGTTTTAAAATGTCAAGGATGATAATTTTTAAGCTAGGTAGATTTAAATAACTCTTAAATTTTAAAAGATTTAGTTTGTCCTACAATAGTAAGCAATTTATTTCATGAGTAATTATAAGTACAAATTATAAACAATCTTCACCATAATATAGATATCATTGTGTTCTAATTATAATATATATATTTTTTTCTAATTTGTGGGCATTGCTATAATTCCTTATGAAAGTGACAAATGTCGGTACAAGTGAGGTTTTTGTGACTATTAGATGTCCGTTTAACAAACAAATTTAACCCATGCATTTTAGACATGCTTTACTAATTTTTGAATATTTTTTTATAATTTTTAGCTCTATTTTTGATGTTATAAAAGGATTTTATGCTAAAATTTGAATAAATAAAAAATTACAAATATGTCCTTTAGTTATTTTATTATAAAATATATTTCCACTTATAACTCAAAAAAATCCCATTTCCATTTTTTTCTCTCATTTTCTAAAGACAGAGATAAATAAATGGAACATGAGAGAAAAAGAGATGATATATGAAAGAAAAAACTAGGTTTTAAAGGTCATTGAGCCATTTTAGCTAGTCGGTCCAACTGCAAAATTTTTTGTCTCAAGAAAGGTTACACTATGCCTATTCAAAAATTTAAAAGTTTTGTCTCTAAATTATTTTATTTAATTTCTATTTTTATTACCAAAAAATGGGGATAACTTTACATTGGTAAAACTTTCACTACATAACATTTTATATGTTATAAAGGGTAGACTATAAACATTTTGAATATTTTATAAAAAATTTATTTTAGTGCTTTAAGAATTTATATGATTTTATCAAATAGAAAATAATATAGACTATGAAAAATAATATTATAGTACAATCCAAATCTTAAAAAAATATATATTTTTATACAATCCCACATAATTTAATTATTTCTTAAAATGTATATTTTTCTTAGTAGGGTTTTTTGTTTCCTACCATTATATCCTTTGAAAATTTTTGAAATATATTCTTTTATGCATCATTTACAAATGGGTGATTTTGTGGAAATTTGAAAGAGGTGGAAGAAGTTCTGTTTGGATGAGATATGCACATTCAGCTTTATAGTTATTATACCATGTCTATTACTCAAAGTTGTTAAATGTTGTCTATTATTCAGAATTATTTATCTGTCTTTTACTTAGAGCTATTAAACAATGTCTATATGAACATAAGAATTTGAGTTATTGGTCTCTATCTTTGGAGGAAACATGAATTGCTTGTGTATCTGCTAAAATTTTTCATAATTGTATTTAATTCTTGCTTAGTTATACTTGTAATACTCAATGAATGCCTAATAAATGAAATGAATTGATAATTTAGATCAGTTGAAATGTGGTCTACTAAGTAATTTTAGCTCACTATGATTTTGAAATCTACTTTTAACGTTTGGGGAAGGGGAGGATCCAATTGAGCAAGAGTTTCAGGAATCTAATCTGAGTCTATAGATATTTTTTCTTCTAATTTTTGAACAATCATAACAAGTTTTATTACTCTATCTAGTAATTATAAGCTAACTCGTGAAAATATATCATTCAATGAATGAGCAAATATGACTCTTTATATGTATAAGATTATTTTATATATCCCTTTGATCTTTCATAGATGAAGCAAAATTAGTAATTTATATACCTCATCATTTAGTCATACTCATTTAGTATTTAGCTTAAATTGGAAGATGATATCTAAAAAAAATTCTACTAAACATTTCAATCTTATGCTATATAATCAACTTATAGACACATCCCATGTCGTGTCTAGTCGAGTTGGGTATGATTCATTGAATAATCTATACGATTTTACAATCCAATTCAATAAACACAATGAGTAATCTTAAATGAAACTCTATTTATCGCAGCAAAATCCGCATTATAGGCGTGTACCAATTGATCGTGCAATGTTTCCCAAGAAAATTTGCTAATATCAAATTTACCATTCTTTCATAATCACCATTACTCTTACAAATTGGTGCACTGCATGTAGATCTAGATTAGAGGATTGGACCACAAGATTCAATCACATTAAACATTCAAGCTGGTACTTAAGTAGGCTCTGAATAGGTTAAGATGGTCTAAAAATAAAGGTGTCCATTAGACAAAGGTTAAATTGGGTTTAGCCCGAACTTACCCACCCCCCCTATACTTACAGAACCTTAAGTTAAAGCAGCATGAATGATCACGGAAAGTCATGAACTTTACACCAAGTTCAATGATTACCTAGAGTAAACAAAGCACATGAAGTTTGAAAAGTTTCAAATTAAATTTAATTTGGGAAATAACTATAATTTAGGGAATTGAGAGTACTCTACACCATTTCTTAATAAGAATATATTTTAAATTGTCTTAATAACTAAATTTAGGGATTTATGAATTTTTGGTTTACATTCATAAGTATTTTTCTTGATTTAAATAAATTTTAAGATGAATAGGGGATTAAATAATTCTTTTAATTTACTCATAATTTCAAAAATGCATTACCCATAGTTATAATAACCCCTAAATGCCATGAGATTTGAACCATAAGCCTTTGAACGTGCCTAATTGACAACAACTTTGGAAGTTTAAAATTTTTAGAAATTATCCTTCATTTAATAATTACCAGAATTATTGATAAAATATAAACATTGCATACAAAGGTTCAAAGATTTTAGATTTTTTTAGATTAATATATGTGTTTAATGTTTTATTAATTATAGCAAAATTCATATTTTTTTATTGTTTATGGAAAAAAAGTAGTAGAATATTTTTGGCTTTATTTCAAACAAAGTGATATACACAATTAGCAATATAATTATCCAAGACCTTGACATGCGACCTAAGCATATTATTTGTATAGTTTTGAAGTCAAAACCTATTAGCCATGATGGATAATATTAATAAATTTATCTAAGATTAGAAATAAATATTAATTTGACTTAGTGGGTTAATAAAATGAGTCATTTCGTAAATTGGATGACAGAAAACCTAGAGAATTAAACTACCTAGCTCAATCTAATGGTACGATTATCATCTTCTTCCTCTAATAAGTGATCGTAGCTATAATAATTGGTTTGATCACAATTGGCGATAGAAAGAACATTAAGCAAAAATAATAATAGTTGCATTTGTTTAGGATATGAAAGCCTACCATTGAGGGGTCATAACTCTTCCCAAACATTACTTTCACAAAGCAAGAATAAGCATATGGTTCACTAGGGTTTACATTTATTTATCTCATCTATGAAATGGTCCCCAAAAAAGTTTCCTTTACTCTACACCAATTTCTTTAAAGGCCAACACCATCGTGTAAGATTTCTTGACATTGATTTTTTCATCCTTAGAGGCCACATGAATGGAGGCATAAATATAGGAAAAAAATTTTAAGACCAGGGGAAAGTTTATATGCAAGATCCTTGATATTTCATTGGTGAATTGCTTTATGGAAAATTGTGGTCATCTTTGGCTTGAATTGATACCCACTTTGAAGATGACCAATGTGCCTTTTCGTTAATAGGGATTAAAATCTAGTAGGCCTCCTAATAAAACTTAATTTCATGTGAGGGCATGTAATCATGAGAAAATGTGGTGAGAACCACATGTACTTGTTCTACTTTGACACTTACAACAAATTGATTTGGGCTTGATTTGAACTAATTATAGGATCCAAGAAGAGACAATTTATTGAGCAAATTTGGATAGAGAAAGGATGAAGTAGTTAAATTTCCTTATTATTGTTGCAATTAATAAGTTGGGTTAACTTGGACAAACGCATTTTAGTTGAGCTAGCATGGTTTAGCTTGTCTAAATTTTAGGTCTAAGTAGGTTGAAGTGCATATTGATTTGTGCTTAGGGAGATGAAATTGGCTCAAGGCCCTCTAAAATGGGCATATTGGTCTAATGGTCAACTTAGATTTATTCAGGACAAATGTGGTGTAATTGACCCCAACTAGTTTAGGATTTGATGAAAATATATGGCATGGGTTTTCTAGAGTAACATTTAACTTGAATTGACTTATAATATAAATTAATTGAAAATTAAAAGTAAATAATTTGATGTTTTAGACTTAGGGTTTATCCAAAGGTTCATACAACATTAGGTTTTTATCTAAGGGTCATGGGCAATCTTAAGTTATCCAAATGCCCTCGTGAGGGCCAAAGACATCTTGTGAACTTAGGGTTTGATCAATTGCCCATACATTGTAGGTCAATTAAACCCTTACTTAGTCATATAAGTAGGAAATGTTTTCTTATACCTATTTTTGGTTTAACCCAAATGGTCTCATGTCTAATTTGGTGAACTAACTATTTCAGGCTAGGTGAATAAATTAATGGATTTGTTAACAACAATGGTGATTATATCCTAAGTTAATTAGATAATATATTGGGTAATTAGGGTTTTGAATTTCTAAAGTTTGGATCTAAAGTAATAATCCTAAGGTTGGATATAAAAAAAATAAGAGAAGGCTCTAATGTGATTTAAAGATGTTTATATATATTAAAGGGACTTATGCCTAGCCAGGGTTTGGCTTGAAATGAGCTAAGCTATAGCTAAGAGGAAATATTGGTCTATAAATTAAATATTAGTAAAGTTTGATGCAACCGATGGAAGGGCTTCATCCTAAACCTAAGGAAAGGTGACATAAGAATTTTTAACTTTACTAGAGAGCTCGTGATTTAATCCTATGAGTATCTTGAGACCTAGAAGTCTATTTTAAAGCTTCTTGGATACCTAAATATTCTTTAATTTGTTAGAGAAAAGGTAAAAGTCATGGAAATCATGAGGTTAATTTTAATGGCCTTTAAAAAAATGTCAATGGATTTTTATAGACCATTTAAAATCCTATCAAATTAATATTATGTTTTTGCTTACCTACTACCGATTTTGACAACCAAAACTAATAAGCTTGGTAAATATAAGGTACTTATAAGGACAAGATATGGTTTTCTAGAGATAGATCTTGAAGCATGCTAAGTGCAATAGGGTAAATACTAATACATTAAAGTTTTAAGTAGAACATAGCTTCTAATAGAATAAGACTTCATAATAAAATTATAAGTTAAGATTAATTTTATGAGTACTTTCATCAATTAAAAATGATGGAGTAGAGAACACATAATTTCTACTGTGTGTAGCTCATATAGACTGCTCACCTACTGCACCTATGAAGGGATAATACTAATAGTATAGGGAACAAAGAAGAAGTTTAGGCTAAGGCCAATATTAACCTTTTTAACACTCATAACTTAAAATCACAAAATATTAGAGTAGTTATAACACTAACTATGTATGGCACTCTTCTATTCAATTTTAAATCATTTTAGGTTATCCTCGACCTAAGTGACATAGACTATCAAATCCTACTAAAACTAGATCTTGTGATCATTATGATCAAACATTACAAAATTATTTTGCTTACACACTTTTCATCCAATCAAACTTTCTGGTGAAAAATAATAAAATTTTAATCAATTTCTTTAGTTAATGTCCAATTATGCTTTGATCATTTTCTAGTTCTTCCTTAATTTATTTGAGGTTGCTTTTAACATTCTATTTATGGAATCTGTTGTAACATTGTATTAATGTTGTTCTAATAAGCTTTTGTTATGTTGAGTTTTATAAGAATTTTGCTCTCTTATAAATTAATGTTTGTTTATATATTTATTTGTATGTGGAACAAAGTGAGTTTAGGATCTCTTTCTCACTGCTTTGTTTTTCAAACAACAATCACAATTATATTTTGTTTGGCTACAATTTTTTTATATTTTTTTTATTGTTTCCTAAAAACAACAAGAAATTATCAAATTTATCTATGATTTGCAAAAAAAAAGGAATAATGAACTTGGAGGTATATTCAAAATTCTTCAATTTTTTTTCCTTTTACATTCATTATTGCTTAATTCAAATTAATTAACACATACCATCAAGATTTGTATTTACTTTTGCCTCAATAACATTCTTATGTTGTTTTGCTTTTTCCATGATTTTTATTATTTTAATGAATGATACAATTTTATTAACAAAATGTCATCAAAATGTATATTTCTTTTGTAATACTTATCTAAGTATATGAGATGTTTATATTTTTTCTCTTTTCTATATAATTTTATCGCATCTTATCATCTATAGAAACTGATGAAATTTAAATTATTATTTTAGAGCACACTCTGAACCAAAAAAATGGATGCGTGGCAAAGGACGAGTGACAATACAATTCGGCTGTTATTATAACTATGCGATTGTAATTTAAACTTATTATTATTTTCAATTTTTTATTTAAAAATAAATATGAAACTAACAATGATAACCATTTATATTGTTAACTTCTGATATCAAATATTTAGATTTGTGCTTGTCTTAACTGATAATGGAGCTAATCTTGCAAAGCATTGTATTCCCGTAGTTTCCTACAAAAGGTTCATAATTTAATTTCATTTTCAATTATACATCTATCTTGAATTTCTTATTAAGTATTTTTTTTTCTTATATGTTGTAGGATTTCTGATACTTTTAGAAAGATGGATGAGGTAAAGTGATCATATAACTTCAAGCTCGACTCAAATTTTCATAATATAAATTCTTCTGATTTTAGTGATGCTTCTAAATCATATGATAAAAAAAAGCCCTTATAGAATGACAATATCTAATCATTTTTCTTTTTTTAATGGTTCCATTTCAATATTTATATATTTTCAATGCAGATGCTGTATTTTTCCTTTCATCTTCACTTAACAATTGTTATATTTCGTGCATGGTTGGTAATTTTATGATTGTTCTGCCACTCAATTTATTTTAATTATAAAGTATATTTAAGGTTTATGTTACCTTAATTCTTATGTATTTACTTAAAAGATTTAAAAATGATCAATGCTTATGCGTCAAACTTGATTAACTTCATTAATTCCTTTAACTATTGAAAAAAACACATATTTGTTC
The DNA here is from genome assembly GCA_022539455.1 of Dendrobium nobile. Taxonomy (NCBI): domain Eukaryota; kingdom Viridiplantae; phylum Streptophyta; class Magnoliopsida; order Asparagales; family Orchidaceae; genus Dendrobium; species Dendrobium nobile. The sequence goes on from CM039726.1 coordinate 52,860,209, forward strand.
GGGATGTTTTCAATCTTCTAAAACTTGATTTTCTTATCTTCCAGATAAAATTTATTAGATTATTTAGCAAATATAAATGAAATAATTTTAAATTGTATTATAAAACCTAAATTTGATATATATATATATAATATATATATATATATATATATATATATATATATATATATATATATATATATATAATACCTTATTTCAATTAATCTTAATTCATGTATAATAGAATTATAAATCATCTATATTCATACAAATATATAATTTCATATTTATATATAAATTTATATCTTTAATAATATCATATAATAAAAAAATATATATATATATATATATATATATATATATATATAATATATATAATATATATATATATATATATATATATATATATATATATATATATATATATATATATATATATATATTATATATAATTGACAAAATTAGATTTTTCAACTTCATTCCAATGATTTTGAAAACTACAATTGATTCATTAATTTTAAGAAAAATACTGAGAGAGTGCGATTGTAATTGAGTAACTAAGCACACACAAATTGGGGGAGAGTTTTAAAATTCATATTTTTAAATTGATTGTATAGTACGATATAATTTTATACAGGATGATCTGATCAGTTATTTTCCATAACGAGCAATGGAATGAACAGAAATAACAAAAAAATTTCTAAGTATAATTCGTACGTATGATATTTTTTGATCGTATCGGGGAACCTCTATTTTGTCATAATACAAAGATTGTACAGATGATATTTTTTTATCATACATGGACGAATAGCTCTATTTTGTTTAAATATGAAGATCATACGGACGATAATTAATTTTGTACAGGGATAATATCCTCTGTTTTGTTAACATATGAAGATCATATGGACAATAATTAATTTTGTACAGGGATGATGTCCTCTATTTTGTTCACATATGAAGATCGTACGGACGATAATTAATTTCGTACAGGGTCGATGTCCTCTATTTTGTTCACATATGAAGATCGTACATACAAAATTAATTTTTGTGCCGGGACGAATGTCTCTATTCTTGTTTTGTTCATTCATCTTGATGTTTCGTACAAACGAACTTTAAAATTTTTATGTTCATACCGGACGAACTTATTTCATATGGATGATGATCGGGTACGAAATGATTTCGTACTGATTCACAATAAGTTTATACGCAACAATTTTTGAACTATTCGTATATACGAACATACGATCATACAGTATGATTGTGGATGGTCAAAATTAAAAAATTTAATTTTTTGGATAGTTTCACTTGTCTTTTGTATAAAAGTTCCACTAAAAATTGACACTTAATCTTTTTCTAGTCTTATCTTCGTGAATTGTAAAGGGCAATTTAAGAAGAGAGTGAGAGAGAGTGTTTGAGTGAGATTTTATACTAGTGGAGTGTGAAGTAGGGGTGTCAATATTTGACACGACACGAAAACCCGACCCGGACCCGACCCGGAAAATCCGGGTTGAACCCGACCCGATTTCAAAACTGGTCGGGTTCCAGAAATCGACCCGTTTAAAAAACAGGTCGGGTTCGAGTTGACCCGGTGGGTTGCCAGGTCAACCCGCCAACCCGTTTAATTCGAAAAATTTCGAATCCCGCCTCTGCCCGCCGCGCGCCTGCCCGCGCTGCCCCCGCGCCCGCATGCCCAGCCCGCCCGACCGCGCCGGCGCTGTCCCCGCTCGGTTCTGCCTGACCGCGCCCGCGCTGTCCCGCTCGCGTCTGCCCGACCGCGCCCGCGCTGTCCCGCTCGCGTCCGCCCGCCACGCTCGCGTCCCCCGCTGTCCGCCTTCATCGTTCCGGCGCCGGCAACCCAAACCGGGTCGGGTCAACCCGGCAACCCGCTGGGTCGGGTCCGGGTTCGATTTTCTGACCCGTTTGTCTACCCGGGTCGGTTTAGGGTCGACCCGTTTGAACCCGGGTCAGTTCCGGGTTCAACCCGAAATTGACACCCCTATTGTGAAGGGTTCACAATATTACTCAAAGGTAAGGATCTCTACGTGTGATATGTAATTTTCACTCTTCCTCTTGTCTTTCTAGTTTGCTCATGAGAGGATCACTAAAAAAGATCCGATTCTCTGCCGACACTCTGAGAGTGTGAACAGCCGATGGTTCTCTGCCAACACTTAGAGAGTGTGAACAGCCGACGGTTATCTGCCGATAATTGGAGAGTGTGAATAGTCGACAGTTCTCTGTCGACACTTAGAGAGTGTGAATAGCCGATAATTCTTTGCCGACACTTGGAGAGTGTGAACAGCCGATGGTTCTCTGTCAACACTTAGAGGGTATAAAAGGATGACAGTTCTCTGCCGACACTTGGAGGGTGTGAAAGGATAATGGCTCTCTACCTACACTAAGAGGGTGTGAAAGGACGAGGGTTCTCTGCCTACACTTGGAGGGTGTAAAAGGATGACAGTTCTCTACCGCACTGGGGATTGGTGGAAGAGAGTTTTGTAAAGGCTTATCCGCCTTACTGTGGGGCAAAAGGAGAGTCACTTTTGGTAATAGTGCAATACATGCTTATTTACCGATGGTTATCTGCCGATAATTGGAGAGTGTGAATAATCGACAGTTCTCTGTCGACACTTAGAGAGTGTGAATAGCCGATAATTCTTTGCCGACACTTGGAGAGTGTGAACAGCCGATGGTTCTCTGTCGACACTTAGAGGGTATAAAAGGATGACAGTTCTCTGCCGAGACTTGGAGGGTGTGAAAGGATAATGGCTCTCTACCTACACTAAGAGGGTGTGAAAGGACGAGGGTTTTCTGCCTACACTTGGAGGGTGTAAAAGGATGACAGTTCTCTACCGCACTGGGGATTGGTGGAAGAGAGTTTTGTAAAGGCTTATCTGCCTTACTGTGGGGGCAAAAGGAGAGTCACTTTGGTAATAGTGCAATACCTGAAGTGGGAGGCTTCAAGGAGTTAATGTAGTTCATGTTTAACCGAACCACTATAAATCTTTATGTCTTTTATTTCTACTGCTTATTTACTTACTACAAGTTATTAATTCAGTGGTTGAAAAATTTAAAATAACTATCTACTAATTATTAATCCCCCCCCCCCCCCTCTTGATTAGCCTTGGGATATTAGTTTAGGTTTAACAACCTAATATAGATTCAACAAGAATCAACAATCACAACCTAAGAAAAATACATTTTTGTTTATATCTTTCTATATACTTAATGGAAAAGAAATTAGAGTTTGGTATTTAGAAGTATAATTCAAGCTCAACAAAATTCTTAACTAGCTAGACGGATGAATTTTGCTCCACAGACTTCAAATTTTCTTTACTTCATTCTCTCTCCTCTTTCTCTCTCCCTTCTCTGCTTTATCCTCAATAGCCGATGAAATGGGTGGGGGAGAGGTTGGAGGTAAGAATGATAAATGGATTTATATATTTTATTTTTAAAAAACAACATTTTTAACTCAACGCCATGATGCTAACTTTCCTAATGTTGCATTGCTCTTCAAGAATATTCTTTATTTATTAAACCAATAGATAGTATCGCGACAATGATATAGTACACAAGGACTCCCCCAAATTTTCTTCTCAAATAGGGAGGGCAATGCCACAATGCTACCACTCTTAGCACCACACCGCCCCAAAAAACTTTATTCTCTCTCTATGGTTTTCTCTTTCCATTTCAACTCTAAGATTATTTAAAGTTATTTATACATTATAAAACTAATAATTCATGACTAGATCAAAATTAAGCAAAGTTTCAAACCAGATTAGGTTAATTAGTTAGATCATAAAACAGCATATACTACACAACTAACACATTGAAACCAAAACTATTTTTTTGCTTTAATGGCAGAAGAACAGATACTTTTCCACATAATTGATGCAGCAGGTGAAGGGTTTTTCCAAGGTGATGAGTAATAGTTAAACATCTAGGAGGAAAGCAAAGATGGAGTATTGTAAATTCTAATAACCAGCGAGCAGTTAGTAACATATCAATGACCAATATAATGCAACATTTAAAGCGGTCAAGGATCGCGAATACTATAGAAATCTCGTTACCTTCGCGGCTAGCTCCGACGCGACTTCTGAACCGACAACAAACGAAGAAGCGCGTACCTTGGCGGCGAGCTCCGGGCGCGATTTTCGTTCCGACAAGCAACTTGGAGGTGGCGGAAAAGAAAGATAGCGCGTAGAAGAAATGGCTAGAAGAGAGAAAGAATCCAGAAATAATTAGGGATTTTTACCTACATACCACTTTATAATTTGTGTATTACATATTTAACATTTAATTCTTAAATATTACACTCCTACCACCCAGGTAGCTCGCATGGAAGAGCAGATACGAAGGGATTCAATCAGGGGAAAATCGCGATGATACACGCTCGAACAGAGCAGCTAACGCTGGAAAAAACTGTTCTCCAGCGGAAAGCCCACGCGGGAAGGAAGAGAAAACGGATCGCTGTTAACGGAGTGGTAATTTTATTGTGAAAATAGAGAATAGGTGGTATGAGTGTAATATTTAAAAATTAGGTGTTAAATATGTAATATACAAGTTATAAAGTGGTATGTAGGTAAAAATCCCTAATTATTTCTGGATTCTTTCTCTTCTAGCCATTTCTTCTACGCGTTGTCTTTCTTTTCCGCCACCTCCAAGTTGCTTGTCGGAACAGAAATCGCGCCCGGAGCTCGCCGCCAAGGTACGCGCTTCTTCGTTTGTTGTCGGTTCAGAAGTCGCGTCGAAGCTAGCCGCGAAGGTAACGAGATTTCTATAGTATTCGCGATCCTTGACCGCTTTAAATGTTGCATTATATTGGTCATTGATATGTTACTAACTGCTCGCTGGTTATTAGAATTTACAATACTCCATCTTTGCTTTCCTCCTAGATGTTTAACTATTACTCATCACCTTGGAAAACCCCTTCACCTGCTGCATCAATTATGTGGAAAAGTATCTGTTCTTCTGCCATTAAAGCAAAAAAATAGTTTTGGTTTCAATGTCTAGCTGTCCAGTTCCTTATCCCTGCTATGGGATCAATCCTTGGTGTCCGTATTGGTGTTATTATTGATTCTAACAGTTGGAATCTTCCTGATTCTTGTCCCGTTGCCATCAGAGATAAAATTCGGTCTATTTCTATAAACTCTGATGCTAGTAAATATTGTTTGATTTGGGATTCGGGCACCGTGGGTGGGTTTCACGTCTTTATTCAAGAATTTTACAAGGAAGAAAATTTAGTACCAGGTAATTCTATGGTTTGGCACAAACATTATGCTCTCAGCTTTTTCAAAAAGGCTGGCTTGTTTTGGTTGGTGGGTTGAAAACTGTGGATGCTCTCATTAAACGAAATATTACTGTTGGCTCTGTTTGTTTCCTTTGTATTAGAGAACACGAACAACAAAATAGCAAAACTATTAGAACAAGATATTAAATAGATTTAATTATATAGCTAACGTGGCTGTACACTATTGGCTTATTTACTTTATTACGGTTTGTCCAGCTCTATATATATTACTGTACACATTAGTTTTGAAATGAAATGAATCATCTCTTCTTGCTTTTTATTCTTTCCGTCTTCTTGTTCTGGACCAGGATCTTCATGGTATCATGAGTTTGGCAAGATCCTTCTCCGTCTTGTTCGTCTTCCCTGTCTGCCCGATGACGTCCTCCGCTGCTTCACATCTCGGCGATCCGTCGGACATGACGAAGCTCCCCGAGCCCACGATTCCCACCGCTCTCAAGTTCGTGGTCACAAATCTGAAGACAATCGTCTCAGTGCAACTCACTGCAGACAACTACTCGATCTAGAAAGCTCAAATCGTCAAGATTCTTCGGGCTAATCGGTTTGAACGCTTTCTTGATTCCAATCACTCACCTCCGTCTCCTGCTCTATCTCAAGCAGACGGTCTCTCCACACCCAATCCTTCCTTTAATAAGTGGCTTCTTACCGATCAAATCCTTGCAGCCGCTCTCTGTTCCACGATTTCAACACGTATTCTTCCATATGTGGTTAGTCTCGACTCCACCGCTGCAATTTGGTTTACCCTAGAAACTAGGTTTCAATCCACTAATCGATCTAAAGTCATCCAGCTTAAAAATTCCCTCCATAACATTTCTCTCAAGAATCAAACCGTCACTGAATATCTTTCTGAAATCAAGAACATTGTAGATCAGATTTCGTCGTCTAGATCAGTCATTGACACTGAAGATATCATACTGTATATACTCAATGGCCTTTCACCCTCCTATCAATCGTTCAAAACTGCTATCTAAACGATGTTAAACCCCTTATCACTTGATCAATTATATCCTCTACTTCTTAGCGAGGAAATTAATCTAGTGTCTGATTCTGCTCGAGCACCCTCAGCTCCAGACAATGCTGCAGCTCTGTTCACGTATCGCGGACGCGGTCGCCGTTCTGGTGGCAGATCTTCTAATCACGCCAGTAGCTCGGCTAGACAATCCTCTACTCCACCTGTGATCTGTCAAATTTGCTCTAAGAAAGGTCATGCGGCATCTACATGTTGGCATCGTCTGGATATGCAATATACTCCGCAGCCTCTCCGGCGCAGCCCATAGCATTGGCAGCAAACTCAGAAACCAACTACGCGAATTGGTTTCTTGATTTAGGGGCTACCAACCATCTAACAAATTCCCTAGACAACACGTCTATCTCAAACTCTTATCAAGGCTCAGACACCGTTATAGTCGGCGACGGAAGATCGGTTAACATTGCCAATATTGGTACAGGCTTGTTACTGACTCCTAATCGTAAGCTTTCGTTATCTCAAATTCTCCACACCCCATTCTTGCATTACAATTTACTTTCTATTTCAAAACTGACTAAAGAAAACAACATTTCTATTACTTTTAACTCCTCTGGTTTCTTGATAAAGGACCTGACGATGCATCAAGTGCTGCTTCAAGGGCCCTGTGAGAACGGCCTTTATCCCATTCGGATCAATCCTGCCTCCTCTCCAGATGTTGCATTGGCTGCGTTCAAGGCTCCGACATCGACCTAGCATCACCGGTTGGGTCACCCCAACGACCGTGTTCCGAATTCCATAGCTAAATGTAATCCGCATCTTAGAATAAAAATAGATAAATTTTCTTGCACTTCTTGTCAGCAAGCTAAAGCACATAAAATTGTGTTTGAAAAATCTACTAGTAGGCATTCAAACATTTTGTCTTTAATTCACTGTGACGTTTGGGGACCGGCACCCGTGGCTTCGGTTCAAGGGTATCGGTATTACGTACTGTTTGTAGATGATTAATCAAGATTTTCTTGGATCTTTCCAATGAAACATAAATCTGAAGTTTACAATATTTTCATTAATTTCAAATTCCATATTGAAAAATACAATTCCCAATCCATTAAAATTTTTCGCTCTGATGGGGGAATTGAATTTCTCAATCAAGATTTAAAATCTTTTTTACGTATCAATGGTATTGTTCATCTGGTTTCTTGTTCGTACACATCTGAGCAGAACGGGTTGGCCGAACGTAAGCATTGACATATTATTGAAACCACCTGAACATTACTCAACACGGCTTCTGTATCGTACAAGTATTGGCCTGACACCGCGCTTACAGCTGTTTCCCTTATAAATCGTCTTCCGTCACCAAATACCAATCATCAAACTCCCTTTGAAATGTTACACAAATCCAAACCCAATTACCCTCACCTCAGGATGTTCGGATGTGCATGTTTTCCATTATCCCCTCTTCACACACATCATAAACTGCAAAACAAATCCAAGCTGTCCATATTCATCAGGTATTCTGACACCTACAAGGGCTACAAATGCTTGGATCCATCCACCAACAAAGTGAGCATGTCTAGGAATTTAACATTCGATGAAACCTATTTTCCATTCAGTAACCAGACAACTAGTTCACACAAACTACAGAACAGACCTCTCAATCTACCTCCCAAATTTCTTATTCCAGTATCTATTCCTCTGGCACCTTCTCGGTCCATACTTACCCAACATCTGTCGAGTGTTTCTATAACAAATTCTCATCCTACTTCTCCATCTAGCAATAACACCGAAATCGCTACCTCTCAATCTCGCTCTCGGCAGCAACCTCCGCACCATCATATGATTACCAGAAACAAAACTGGGATGTTAAAACCAGTGGTTCGATTGAATCTTCTCCATTCCCATTCGGCGTCTAAATCTGTTGTACCAGAATCTCCCACTACATACACGGAAGCAGTCAAATACCCGGAATGGCGGGCAGCTATGGCCAGTGAATTTTTTGCACTTCAACAACAAGGGACGTGAAGTCTCACTCAACCTCCTCATGGCGCATCCATATTAGGGTGTAAATGGACATACAGAACTAAATTCAACGCCGACGGTTCCATAGCAAAATACAAAGCCCGTTTAGTGGCTCAGGGAAATCATCAGGAATTTGGTTTAGATTACACTGAAACGTTTAGCCCTGTTGCTAAACTCCCTACAATTAGAATTATGCTTGCTATTGCTTTATATCATAACTGGCAGGTTCATCAGCTCGATGTTGCAAATGCTTTCCTTCATGGAAAGCTAACCGAGGAAGTTTTTATGGCTCAACCTAAAGGGTTCGAAGATTCCGCTCACCCTCATCACGTCTGTTGTCTCAAGAAAGTCATATACAATCTTAAGCAAGCACCGCGTCTCTGTTATAACACTTTCACAAATTTTCTTCTCACTATTGGTTTTACCCATAGTGCCGCTGATCCATCCCTCCTTATTTTTCAGCAGAACCATATTCGTATCTTTTTACTTGTGTATGTAGATGATATATTGATTACCGGAAATAATAATGATGCTATCTCTTCGGTAATTACTAAGCTCAGTAATAATTTTTCTATGAAGCATCTAGGTTCCATTCACGATTTTATCGACATCCAAATAGACAAACACAAGGATTCTTATTTTCTTTCTCATAAAAAGTATGCTTACTCTCTTCTACAGCTCATAGGACTTAGGAGTTGCGATGCTCTTGCGAATCCTACGGTGACTAAATTTCCCAGCATCTGTTCGCTGGATCCGAAATTTTCTGACCCTGCACTCTACAGATGTATTACGGGGTCACTACAGTATCTTTCTAGGCCCGACATAGCCTACAGCGTTAACCAATTATCTCAACATATGCACGATCCTCAGAATCAACACCTCTACATGCCCAAACGACTACTGCGATATATAAAAGGTACCCTGGACTTCGGTATACCTATTACCAAATCTAATCTCGTTCTTACTTCCTTTTTAGATGTCGATTGGGTTGGAGATCCGGATTCCCGCAAATCAACTTCCGGATACTGCTTGTTTCTTGGCGATACGATCATAGCATGGACAGTCAAAAAGCAAACAACCGTAGCTCGCTCTTCCACCGAATCTGAATGTCGTGCATTGGCTGCACTCACCGCGAACATAATATGGATTCGTCGCCTTCTATTCGATTTTGGCTTCTCGCAACAAGTTCCCACCGATATGTTCTGCGACAACACCTCTGTTATCGCACTGGCCAACAATCATGTCTTTCACGCACGCACCAAACACATTGAAATCGATCAGAAGTTTATCCGAGATCACCTACAGCAAAATACTATTCACCTACTTTTTTTTGTGTTTTTGATTTGTTCTCTTTCTTTTTTACATCCTCCGTTGAGCTTTTTGTTCATTTGCTCAACACCATAGGTCTCCTTTATTTGCTTTCTGTTTGCTCTCTCCATCCTCTTTACTTGTAACTATTTTATATAATGGAATGGGCTTTGCCCTTAATTTCCCCAAAAAAATTTTGAGGACCCAATCTCGTGATTGATGATGATCATTTCGTCTGCCCCAATCACGAATTTTGTACTTTCCATCAATTAGTAATTCGGTTTGTTTTATTTCGTATTATCTGAGTGTCAGCATTCCAAAATCACATGTAGAACAAGATGAATTTAAACTGGGGGCACATGCCCCTGATGGCCAGATGATTTTTTTTTTTAAATTTTTGTAACTTTTATATATACAAGCCAATTAAAAACCTAACAACCGATGCAAAAAAGATTTTCGCCTGCGCCTCCGCTTCCTTCGTTCTATGGTCGTGTTCTCAAGCTCTCACCCATGACTGATTTCTCTCTCTCTCTCTCTCTCTCTCTCTCTCTCTCTCTCTCTCATTGTTAATGCTTGTTTATGCAAAATGCCAAAAAAAAAAATGTTAATGCAGCCACCCTTGCAGTAAGCTTCACATATTTATTTCCTGATAAACCTCTATATAAATTGCTTCTATAAAAATGGATTAAATTCAAACCACATAGCCTTACATTCTAGTTCTTTCTATGCAACAACAGAGTATGTTAGTGAACCTATACTATTGGCACTACTTTACTTACATTGTTCCTATGTAACAACACACATGTATGGTTTTTTATTTATTGTGAATCTGCACCTGTTGGAATGTGAATAATACAATTCTTTTATGTTTCTTCATTCTTTCTGTTCCATCTTTTTCTCCTTCTCCGCCAGCTAGGGTATCCTTCATGGTATCAAAGAGATCCATGGCAGACCAAAACTCGGCGATCTCCCACCTATCGAACTCATCTCTCTCTTCCTTCTTCGTTGACTTCACTGTGCCGGCGCCATTGAAGTTCTTGATATCAAATCTCAAGAACTTGGTTCCAACTCAACTCACCATCGATACCTACGCAATGTGGTGCCTTCAACTACTTCAATATTTCACGGCTAATGGATTCGTCGGACATCTCACCGATGCTTGCACCTGCCCCACCGATTCTTCACATCCCGACTTCACTCTATGGCATCTTGTCGACAAGAATTTGATTTCCGCCCTATTCTCTACAATCTCCCCCTCAATCCTTCCCTACGTACTTTCATGCTCCATTGCTCATGAAGCTTGGATCGTTCTTGAAAGACACCTTCAATCCTCCAGCTGTTCTCTTGAAGAACGAGTTACACCACATCCAACTAAAGAATTGCTCTATGCCAAAATACCTAGCGCAAATCAAGCAATCGTCAATACTATTGCTGCCTCAGGCTCTACAGTTAATCCTGAAGACATCGTTCTCTATATACTAAACGGTCTCCCATCCACTTATAATTCCTTTAAAACCGCCATCAGAACCTCTCTTCTTCCCATCGATCTTAATACCCTTTACTCACTTCTTTGTAGAGAGGAAATTCACATTCAACAAGAACATCATAAAGAAACCCTCTCCTTCACGGGCACACTTGCTCTTTGCTCCGCTTCCAACCCACCTCGCGGCTGCAATCAGAAACGGTTCTTTAAAACAAAGAACACCCCCTCTCAATATGTCTCCTCCGCCCCTTCAACTAGTCTCCAACGACCTACTCTCAGGTTGTCAAACATCAACACTGGTGTTTGGCTATGTCCGCCAAATTTCTCACCTTACAACAACAAGGAACCTAGTCCTTGGTGCCTCACCCCATCAATAAATCAGTACTTGGTTGCAAATGGACATACACAAAAAAAAAAAATGCTCCCATCAAGACAAGTAGATAAATACAAAGCCAAACTAGTGGCTCAAGGCTTCTAGCAATAGTTTGGCATCAAGTACAACAAGACATTTAGTCCAGTCGCCAAAATACCAATCATACGCATTCTACTTACTCTATCTCTCCATTGCAACTGGTCTGTTCTTCAACTAGACATCTCAAATGCCTTTCTCCACGGCGACCTTTCTGAAGACGTCTACATGTGGCAACCACCCAGATTCATCGACTCTCAACTACCCAATCATGTATGCAAGCTTCACAAGTTTCTTTATGGACTTAAACTGGCTCCGCGATAATGGTTCCAGAAACTTACAAACTTCTTACTTCAATTCGGCTTTTGGTTTAGTCGCTCTGATCCCTCCCTTCTTATATACCAATGTAAAAACATTCAGTTATACTTCCTAATCTATGTCGATGATATTCTTCTTACAGGTAACGATAACAACATTATCAACCGCCTACTCACTCACCTGCATTCAACTTTCAAACTCAAGCAAATGGGTGACGTCTCTCTATTCTTGGTAATTCAAGTAACCAAAACCTCAAATGGTTTTCTCCTACAACAACAACACTACGCCAACAACCTGCTTGAGATGGAAGGATTCACCAAAGCAAACCCTATCCTACACCAATCACTCCTAAATCAAAGCATCAATACACCTCTGGGCAACTATACACGGACTCTAAGCTTTACTGCAAGCTAGCTGGCTCTCTACAATACATATCAATAACACGACTCGACATTGGATTCACCATCAACTCAATATGCCAACATATGCACAATCCCACCATAACAGACTTTCAAGCTCTCAAACGTCTACTACGTTACATTAAAGGTACCTCACACTTTGGTCTAGCCATCACTCGCAAAATCTTCAACTTCACACCTTCGTAGACGCAGACTGGGCTGCGGACTCATCAGATAGAAACTCCATATTTGGGTTTTGTACATTTCTTGGTCCTCCAAGAAACAATCCACAATAGCAAAATCATCCACTGAAGCAAAATACCGAACACTCTCTACCGCCATCTTGGGTATTCTATTGCTTCATCATCTCGTCAAGGAACTTCAAATTTATTAAACTTCACCTACCACCATTCATTACGACAACACCTCCGCTATCACTCTTGCTCACAATCCTATCTTCCATGCAAGAACAAAGCATATTGATATCGACCATCACTTCATTCGCGAGCATCTCAACTTTGACAACATATCAATTGTTCATCTCAGATCAATTGATCAGATTGCAAACATTTTTACTAAACCCCTCCGTCTAGCTAGGTTCATTGCACTTTGTAACAAAATGAAAATTCATCCAATGAATGCTCATTTTGAGGGGGCATGTTATTAGTGAACCTATAATATTGGCACTGTTTTACTTTTGTTGTTCCTTTGTAACAGCACACATGTATGCTTTTTTTATTTATTGTGACTCTGTACTTGTTGGAATGTGAATAATACCATTCTTTTATGTTTCTTCCTTCTTTCTGTTATGTCTTCTCCTTCTCCACCAGCTAGGGTGTCCTTTAGAGTAACATATATCCTAATCTTCGAACATATTTGTACACCAAAAGCATAAGCGATGGAAAGGAGAAACAATTTCAAGCTATACCATGTATTGCTGAATTCGTGGCTGGAAATCTGAGAGTGTGCTAATCTCCTCGCTCTTTGTATCATATTTCTTCTCTGAAACCGAGGACGAAAAAATTTTGAGGGGATCATTTAAAATCTAAAAGATAGGGTTTCTTTGGTTACCTACGACACACCTGAGAAGAATAACTGGATAGCGACTAGGAGGACAAAAAAGACAAAGGCCACGCCGAAGAGAAGAATGATGGTTGGCCGCCGGCTCACGGAGGTCTTTGGACCTCTCAATTAACTTTTACTGAGGTCTTATAACTGACAGCCCATGTTGATCGTTATAATCGTTTGAATTTCTACATAATTAAAGACTTGTTAATAACTTCTAGATGATTCGCGGGAAATTTCCATCATGCATGAAAATTTATGTTATATGGATATTTTTCGAGCGCTTTACAAGTGTTTATTGGAGCACTTCATAGGTGTGATATGTGAAGTCATATCACACCTATGAAGCGCTTCAATAATTGGAATAAATTAATTGACTGTACCTTTACAAATGACAGTTAATTCATATCTTATGCAGAGAAAAATTTTCAGCCTGCGTCTTCACTTCAGTGGCCGTGCTCTCAGGTTAGTGAGTCTCTCTCTCTCTCTCTCCCCATAGCTGTTAATAACTGCCTTGCATTAATTATTAACTATTTTTATTACAGCATTTCCATACCAGCTAGAGTATTCATTCAACTCCAATCATTTAATGCTCGATATGCCTTGTCTACTATGAAAATGAGAAGGGGAGGATAAGGCATATAAAGGCTTTTACTGGATTGTGAGAATTTATTTCATGCCATGTGTATGGATCCATGGTTGTGGTAACCTCCAACTTCTCCGATGTGTTAGTCATCGGTGATGAATGGTGCCATGCCTATGCCTTTAGTTGATTTTGCTGTGGACCTAGTATCATTTCTTGCCCTTCAACTGCGCCAAAAAAGCCATGGAAGACAGTGCAAGGAACTGGAAGCATGAAACCAACCTAAACCTGCTTGATGATGATGTATAATTATAATCTACTTTGAAGACCTAGCTGCTTTTTTAAAATATATTTATGACACAACTCACCTTGGCCTGTTGGTTGAGAGCTTATGCTTCCAACAAAGAGGTCTAGGATTCGAATCTTTGTGTATGCGTTGTGTGTGTGAATTTGTCTTAAATGACCTAAATGTCTCCAAAATATATATATATTTTTATGAATGTTTCTTGATCCATAGAATTTAATTAGTTCCAAAAAATTTGCAGGTCTTCAAATTAGATCATTATTATACACAGAAGTGAGGATCCAAGTTAAATGCCATTAACAACACATTTAAGATTCTGCTGAAATTAAAACCGTCATTTTATGGCCAATTGTATTAATATCTTGCTTTCTTTCATATTGCTTGTTATTTCATTTGATGTTAATAAGGAAAGCACCAAACTTGAAGTTGAAAGCCATGCTTCATTACACATTTTTGTTAATGTATTCCAATTGCACTTTTTCATTTAATTATTTATAACAGCCTTTCCATTAATAATGACGCAAATTTAATCCCGTCAAATCTCATTTAACATAATGCATCAAAAGATTAATTGAAAGTCAATGAATTTCCATTACAACCTGTTAACGTAAAGTATTGAGTATTCCCGATAGGGTGTCAATTTCGGGTCGAATCCGAAACTGATCCGGTACTATTTGAGTTCGGGTCAACCCAACCCGTTTTTGCAAACGGGTCAATTTCATGGAGCCAAATCCGACCCGCTTTAGGTCCGAGTCAACCCGACCCAACCCGAGTGACCCGGTTCCAACAAAAAAACTACTATTTTTTGGGTCTAAGAACATGTTAATCTCCTCTTTTCGAGTAAAAAACGAATCAATCTCGGGTTGCCCGGTCAAAATGGGTTTTTGGGTCACAAATGGGTTACAACGGGTTAATTTCTGGTCAAATGGTCAACCGAACTCGACTCGATTTTTGAAACAGATCGAATTGTTGAACCCGAACCTGACCCATTTCAGGTTCGAGTCAACCCAAACCCGAAATTTTTGGGTCAGATTTTCGGGTCGGGTTGAATATTGCCACCCCTAATTCACGCAATCCTTTTGAAGGCATTCATTTAATTATTTCTAATATAATTGCTTTTCATTAATTACTAATTATTTCATTACAGCATTTCCAGGATGTGAAACCATCGATATGAGAGCTTAAAAATTGTGGGGAATCTTAAAAAAAATTGTTTGTCGATTGGTACGAGCTAATAAAAAATTTGCAACTCTAGTACATAAATTTCTCTCACTGAATGACCCTAATTTCTTGCAGTATTAAAAATTCTAAAAAGTTATATTTTTATTTGATTGATTTGTGCTAACACAAATATGCCTATATAAAGACAAGGGAATAAAACAATAATGAAAATATGATAAAATATAATATTCCTAATAATGAGAATAAATTACATGGATAACTATAATAGATTTTTTTCTATAAATAATTAAATATTATATGATAATAAATAATTTTAAGTTTTGTTTTGAGTGCTTAAGAGTTCTTTGTTGAATCGTTTGGAAAGCTCCTTCTTCTTATGTTTGTAGTTTATTTTAACTACAGTAGCTTGTTGTTGTACTGGTTTTCCAACACTATTACTTTGTTAGCTTTCTCGTACTTTGCATTACTTACAGCAGTTAGAATTACTTTTTTTTTTGGTTTTAGCATTGATTTTATTTATGATTGCGCTGACTTTTGTCTTCTTGCTTGCATGTGGTCGTAGCCAGCGGTTGCAATAGCAGGAGCTTGCAGCCACATATGATGTAATTGCAGGGGCTAGTGTCTGCTAGGAGCTTTATAAGGAGTTTATGACTTTGCCAAGGGCTGAGGCCGAAATCCACCGGGGGCTGGTTTTAGATTAGAATTTTGGAGACTTTCTTTTAGTTTTGTGTTTTGGTTAGCTCTCTTAGGAGTTGAGTTTTAGTGAATTGTATAGTCTTTTTAATGTGAATATTGTTTTAGATTTGATTTTATTATTAATCAATTAAATGAAAGTTGAATTTTAGTTAACACTTAATCTGTTAATTTAAATTTAAATTTAAATGTATTTTAAGATTATTAGGAAACACGTGCCCCCCTAAAAAAATTATATATATATATATATATATATATATATATATATATGAAATTTAGAGATAAAGCAGAAATTAAATCGGACACCATCTGAACTTTGATTTCAGCAAACTTATAGTCGAACTGAACGTATCAAAAATACGAACCCAACGGCACCAAATTCGACTCAATCCGAACCCAAATGACTCCACTTCAAAGACCCGAAGCATATTTGGAAGGTTTAAATCATAATTTGGATTATCAATTGGTTTCCAAACATAACATGCATATAGTCGAATTGAGCGGCTAGACGAGACAAATCCAACGAGCTCAAGATCGTCAAATTCTGAAATTACTAAGACATTTAAATGCCCAATAAACGACACACGATCAAGTAATTCAATATTGGTCGTCCATTCAAATCACTCCCAATTTAATTTCCTATTGATATTAGCTTAATCATATATTGATTCGATCTTAAAGAGATTTAATTTTTTTTTGTGCAATGAGATTTTTAATATCTCGTATTTAGTTAATATATTAAAACCGTTCTAGCAGAAATTAAGTGATTTGATGACTGGAAGTCATTTTGTGAAGAAAAAAAATTAACTAATTCACGATCAAAATTTTATCATTTTTAAAACTAATTATAACGGTCCCAAGTTTGGATGTAAAAAGTTGAAGGGAAATAAAAAAAAATTAATTTAGCCCCCCCCCCCCCCCTAAATACATTTTCTGGCTCCGCCACTGCCGATGCCGGGAGGTAAGGAAGTTGCTCGATTCGGCCGGATCAAATCAACGGCGAGGAGTATGGGAGAGCGAATCACTCCAAAAAAAAAGTCTTCAAGTCTTCTAATATGCGCGACCTGCTAATTTAAGCAATTTATTTTAATTTTAAAAATAATTTTAATCCTCTAAGAAATCTGGTAGCCTTCTGGTGCCCCCCCCCCCCCCCCCCCCCCCCCCCCCCCAACCTGGTGCTTGGGAGGTAAGGGAGTTGCTCGACTCGACCGGATCAAATCAACGGCGAGGAGATTAGAAGAGTAGAGTCTGCGCTCCCTCGATCGGATAAGCTCGACGACCAAGAGCTTCAGGGGACCGTATCAACCCCGAGACTTCTTTCAATTTGATGATTTTATGAGGCTTCCTGCTTTGCTCATAAATAATTATAATATTATATAATATCATTATATAATCATAATTACAATGTTATATAATTGTTATATAATATTATGTAATTATTATATAATAATTATAAGTTTATAACATTGTCAATTTTCTGGTCTAACCGTCTAAGAGTACAGAAATTAAGCCATAGAGCCGCCTATGGATTTGTTCACGCGAAATGAATTGGAGTAGGGCAGAACTCGGTTTGATTTTACGGAGAGAGACGAAGGTGATTTGCAGATCTCATCTGATTTAAGTACATGTAAAGCAGCCGAAAAGTTGCACAGAAAGAAGGCGGGAGGCTTACGACTCCGGTGTCGTTGATCGGTTGCGTGAGAGAAGCCGGCAACAAGTATGAGTGACTGGTTTGCTTTTGAGTGAGATTAAAGAAGATGAACGCCACTTGACTGCGTGGGAGAGATCGGATGGCGAACGAGGTTCAGACCTCGACTGCGATCGGAATAACAAATGGTTGTCGGCCTCAGTTTGATTGCTTGGAGAAGACGAAGACCTCCCCAAAAGCAAGAAAACAGTTGAAGGTTTTGATAACCGGACCGGACAACGAACCGGAAGAAGGAGAGGTTCAAGGTTCGAACCAGTCGAACCGGGGTCGAACCGGTTGACGTAATAAATAATAATATATTAATATTATAAAATTTATAAAATGAATTAGACATTTTCCTCTAATAACTTCAATCTAGCCACATTTCATTTTCATATTCAACTCATAAAATAACATAAGTATTGCATCAATTAAATTCATAAAACATAAAAAACATAACACACAATATAAATGTGGCATCAAATAAGTCAATAAAATAATAAAATATAAGCAAATATTTCATAAATAAGTGAATAACTAACCAAATAAGAAATTTTTGAATGCATACCTTTTGTCAAGTGTTGGGTTTTGAGGAAGAAACCTTCTATAATATGATTTGAATTTTTGCAGTGTTGCTTGGTTTTGCCAGAAGCATTTCAAAATTCGTCTGCCATATAAAATTTGTTTTAATGAAAGAATAATTACAACATTCAACAAATAATTAAATACCAACAATGAGTTATACGAATAGAAGAATATCTTTAAATACCAACATTCAACAAAATCTTTAATTAATCTTTAAATATATGCCAATAGGAATTTATAACCTTGAATAAAAGTATAAAACTACAATCTAGCACTGATATGCCAAGCACAAAAACATCCAAAACATGGGTGCATTATGAAAGAAAAAGAAAAACACATTCATAATACATATATAGAGTTACTAATGTTTCTCTTAATTAAATCCACAAAAGGAAAATCAAATATCTCCTAATTTGCATCGTGAAAACATTGTTTCATTCTATTTATTCCTCCTCCCTTGTACACAATACCACAATGCAAACATTTGAATTGTCTCTTCCCCTCAGCATCTTTAATCTCACTAAAATGATTCCACGCAATATCCACCTTTTCACGCACACTACTACTTGAAGCTGCACTCTGAGTACCAGATGCGTCCATCCTCATATGATCAACTAAATACAATCACAATAATGAATTTCATATGAATTATGAATTTAAAGATTGAGTTCTTTGAATGTAGACATGCCAAAATGATAGAGTTGGCTTTGAGCAAATGTAAAAGATTAAAAAAATTGCAAATCGGATACACAACAAAGTCTAGAAAACCTTGGGATTAAGATGAATTATGAGGATTATGCTCTAACTATTAATATAAATTTGAAACAACCATATAAAAATTTTAAATACAAAAGACAACTAGATTGAGGGATTCAAGTCATTCAACAAATAAATAGATATTGCTAACAAATAATCATATTGAGATAACATGGAAATCCAATAAAATAAAAACTAAATAAGGAAAAAAAATTCAAAGAAGCATTTAGATTTGAATGTAGGAAGATCCAAAAAGAAAAAAAAAGTTAAACCTAACGGTAAACAAGCGGCTAGGATCGTCATAGGAGTTCGCCGGCGGCTTGGATGATCGTGCTGTTGTTATTAAGAAAGGAAGTCATCCAACTAATTCAAAGAGAGAAAAAAATGTTGAAAAAAAAAAACAAAATTAAATCTCACGGTAGGAGGACGCCGCGGATGGGATGGTCGGAGGACGGGAGGAGTTTGCCGCAGTTGGGATGCTTCGGTCGATGAGCGAGTAGTGGAACACCGGAACAGCCGCTGCTTCGTCGTTGACTTCAAGCGAGTAGAGGAACAGCCGAACAATGAATCCATTGAATATTTGAATCGCTATTTAGGGTAGATGAGCGTCAGGAGTGATTCCCAGCCTCATTACACGCGTGTGATCATTTTTGGACGGCTAAGATTCGCTAATCTTAGAACCGGCCGGTTCTCCAAAACCCGCCCGGTTCGGCGGTTCACCGGTTCAACAGGGTTCTTGACCGGTTTTTTGCCGGTTTCGCTTGCAGCCGGTTCATTTGGCACCCCGGACCGCCCACCGGACCGGTTGCGGTTAAACCGGTCGAACCGGCCGCCTGTCCGATTTTGAAAACCATGAGAAAACTACGAAAATCCTTTGAAACCTGACTCTCAGTGCGCATGCCCCCTTTCTGTTTTTTATTTTTATTTTTTTCTTTATACGGCCAAACAACAGCTACTTTAATCGAGACGTGGGTAACGTGGGGAACCGTATTGCAGTTGTCTATTTGTTTATTCTATTGGAGTGAATTAATATATGTGTGATTATTATAATTCATATATATATATAAAGAGAAGATATTCAAAACTGATTTGTATTGCCATCTACAAACTTTTACTGACTCTGCACGTTTCAAACAATAGGGGCTCTAGAAGCTTCCGAAATTTATCACAGAGAAAGAAATTTAACTTTCTCCCACCCTCTTAAATTTGAATGTTATTCTTATATTCCACCTGTATTGTCGTTATCATCAGTTTCCCTTAATCCATAGCCTTTTGATTTCAATTATCTTAATTCCCATTCCATTTGTAACCACCAAGGAGCCCATAGATAGACTTGGCGCGATCTCATATCTCCCTGTTATACTATTAATGATTTACATTTTTTTTCCTAACTCAAATATATTGCTGAGTTGTTGCACCATGATGATGTGGCTGACTACATGGAAACTTCAACCTCCATTTTCACTGAACTGAATTACACTTACATTTCCTTTCTGTTTCTTTCAATTTCAGATTGATAGATACACATAGTTGGTTACTTGTATTGAGTATCATGCCTTTCATACCAACACATTTATTTCATAGAAAATTAAAAATATGTAGCTTAGTCTTTTTTTTTTTTTTTTCGCTATGACTGCAAACTTGCTTCTTGGATCGAGTCGTCAATAATATGGCACATTTTTATTAAACTTTTGCATATTGATCACAGTTTATCCTCAAAGCCAATCCTTCATACATGGCACTGGCTTTTACAAAGATGATTTATAAAATGCGAGGCTTTTGATTTAATAGAGTTCTTTCAGTGAAATTGTTCGTTGTCGAATCTTTTTAATTCATGATGCAAAGAACTAATATTTTTAATCGTTGCAAATCTAATGTCATCTTTCAACTTTAATCTTTAATTCTTGTGCTCCAAAAATTATCAGGACCACGCATTGCCTTTGTTCTGATATGCCTAGAACAGTACTCTCTACCTACGTTATTAAGTTTCAACATTGAATATTATTTTAGCAATTTTATCACATTGCTATTTTATTAAGTTTCAACATTGAATATTGGAGTTTAATCTTCTATGTGGATGACTTGTTTGCCATAGTGAAATATGAGAGTAGAGAGTAGATAATATTTCTCACATTTGAAGTTAAATATAAAATTGGATTTCAAATATGTTAGTAATATTAGTATTTACTATTTATTTAAAATTTTGAGCAAATTTTTCCCACATATTAGTATATTAACTTAATTAGGACCGTAAGATATTGTCATATATTATTTAAGATGCCTTGGCATTACCATTAGAGATAGGATACAAAATGAGCATATATGTGAAAAGGTTGGAGTAACTCCAGTGGAAGATAAAATTAGAGAGAGTAGCCTTAGATGATTTGGTCACGTAAAACGATGACCTTCCGATGACTCGGTTAGGAAAGTAGAGGACTTATGTTAAGAAAGGTAGAGGTAGACCTAAAAATACTTGGTTAGAAAATATTAGAAATGATCTTTCTTTATTAGATTTAAACGAGAATTTGACTTTTAACCGGACACAATGGAGAAAAAGGATTCATGTAGCCAACCCTACGTAGTGGGACAAAGGCTTGATGTTATTGTTGTTATCTTGGGGTTAAAAAAATCTGAATTTTATTAAGCATAAATTATAACAAAAAATATGCGACAATATAATTCAAAATTGGCGAGCCAAAAAATTTCAGGACGTGAAACCATCAATAGGAGAGTTTAAAACTAGTGGGGAATCTCCTCAAAAAAATGTTTGTCTACTGTTATGAGCTAACGAAAATTTTGCAACTCTAGTACATAGATTTCTCTCACCAGAATGACCCTTATTTCTTGCAGTATTAGAAATTTTAAAAGTTCATATTTTTATTTGATTAGTTTTGTGCTAACACAAATATGCCTATTTAAAAGTAAGGGAATAAAATAATAATTGAAATCTAATAAAATATAATATTATTAATAATGAGAATATATTACATGAATAAATATGATATATTTTAACTATAAATAATTAACTATTATATGACAATAAATAATTTTAATTACTCTTTATTTTGTCTATTATTAAAAACTAAAAATTATTGTCAACACTAATGCTTATGATAGATATATTGTCCTTTGTCCTAATGGATAGAATAAGCCTACAAGTAGTAGAACAGTACTCTCTACCTACCAAACTAGTAGGTTTCTCTAAAAGGACTAAAATAGACCAATATGATCAATAATTTTACAATAGATCACCAATAATTTTGGTTAGTTATTTGGGACCTATCATAATGAATTTTCTACAATTATCAACAAGAGTAAAAAGCAAGAAGGAAATTCATGGCCAATGATAGAATTTAGTTAAATAAAAAAATGATATTTTATGCAACTTTTAGCAAATATAAACATAAAATGTTATATCATAAATATGATGGACAATCACAAATATTTTTACCTATGGAATTTATTTTTTTAGCAATATTAGTTAAGATTTAAATCAATATTCTCAGATCTCAACAACTTAAAAGAGATAGCAGTCATCTTTCTAATTAAAATATGTAAAATCTGTAATTCATATGTCTTTAAGAAACGCAAATTAAGACAACATTAGAATCATATATTTTTGGCCAAAATTTTATCAAGATATTTGTATAACTATACGATTTATTTTGAATGAGTGTAATATATATAGGATTAATCAATCAAATATTTATTCCACTCATGTGTAAAATTTTCATCAATCAAATATAAATGAGAATATTCTTGGTTGTAATTCATATGACTTAGACCTATTACCTCATGCTCAAATTATTGTAGTTCTAATTCCCCATTCAAATTAAAAGACTTAACAAAACAATAGCTTTGTTTCATGAAATAATTTTGTGTTACAACTCAGCATTTCATCAAAGAATGAACTTCCTAAATGTTGTGTATGGAAAAAATGAATTCAACCACACAACTTTTCTTAGCTTTTAGCTTGATCGTGTTGCAATCTAAAAGTCTGAACTTATGTTTTGATAATAATAAACATCTTGGACTTTGTCTAGTTTATCATACTTGTTATTATTGCATATGTTTTTTCTGTGTGCTAACATTTCAAGTTGCTATTGTAAAATTATTGATCATATTGGCCTATTTTAGTCTTTTAGAGAAACCTACTAGCTAGGTAGGTAGAGACTATTGTTATACTACTTCTAGGCTTATTCTTTTTTAAGAGGGGGGTGGGGTGGGGGGGGGGGGATTTTAGGGGTAGAGCCCAATATCATTAATAAAAAGGAAATTACATGTGTGAAAAACGTAAAAATAAAATACAAAAGTCCAGGATCTCAATAACAAAAAGAGAATCATAGGAACCAAAAGAAAGCCCAACAAGGCCAAAAGAGATTACCAATGCTCAAGAATTGATAAGTAGTGAAAGACTCTGGTTGCTCTTGTAAAAACACAGGCCGAACAAAAATTGCAACGAAGAGACAGCACAAAAGCGAAGCCCCTGATTGCTAGTAAGACCATCCTAGGGGTAGCTGGAGGAACCAACATTCAACATTATCCTTCCAATAATAAAATCTCCCAGACAACCATACGAGAAAGAAGCCATAATGTCATGATAAACAACCAAGAATCAACCTAGCAAGAGACCAAAGGGTGCATTTTCTAAATAGTATGATGGTCTTTCCATGTAAAGGTCTTACATATAATAGCTTTTTTAATTTTAGTAATCACAATTGCTTGACAATTAAAAATTCCTCCAAAAGTTTTATCATTTCTAGCTCTCCAAATATGATAAATTTCTACACAAAAAACAAGCATGTAATGCGATGCCCCATAATCTAAATTGGAAGAATCATTCTTATCTTTTAGTAAACAACGAACAAAGGTATCTAATATCATCTATTAGTAATAAACAGTACAACAAATTCTACAATTTAAGACATCAATGCACACATCTATATGAATATATAGCCATGGTTGTTGTTTATTAAAAGAATAATTCTTCATATTTAAATTATAGGGCATCACATGTAATAGCTAGTACGAATACTAGAAAATATTTATTCCATGGTGCTTTCAAAAGCCTGGTGAATATTCGGTCTCATAAGGAGATTACTCAACCAAGGGAGAAAATGTTTAATGATGTTAAAAGTAAATCAACATTCAAAGAAGAGGTGGGAGAGAGTTTCAGGTTCATTATGACAAAAGCAGCAGATTGTTGAAGTTTGAATCTCCCAGGGGTGGCTAAAACATCAGCAATTTTTAGGCCCCCTTTGAAAGCCAACCAGGCAAACACAAAAAAACAAAGGCCCGATCTTTTGTGCCAAACCATTTTGTGCCAAGAGACAACTTCTAATTAAGAGAAAAATTGAAATTTTTTAAAATTGGGATTCTGAGAGATTAACCAGATGGGGGTCTAGGGGAGTTGCGTGGACCTTAGAAACAATCGAGCCATTAAAATAGTGAGGAACAATCTAGTGCTCACCATCAATAACCATAGAAACCTCCCATGTAGAGAAAGAGGAATAGTGATTAACAAAGGGTGGGTCGTTCAACATTTTTGCAATAGAGAATTCATTACACCAAAGGTCCCATAATAAAGGCAATTTGCTATAAGGGCGGATAGAGAGAGTAATGCAATGTCTAATATTGCCAGCAACTTCGCATAAATGTTTCCAGCAATGTGAGCTTTTAATTGCCATAGGATTACACAAGGAGTGATACTTAGAATGCCAACAGTCAAAGAGCAAATTATTAGTGTTAAGAAATCTCCATATGATCAAATAGGAGAAACCATGATAGAGGGAGTCAATTGAGGGGATGCCAAGGTATCCGTTAGGTTTAGGTTTACATGTGTCTTTCCATGCACTTGTGTGAAGCTTCTTGAGGTTCACGTTGCCAAAGTATAGGAATCCAGAGCACATTCGATTAATAATTTTACAACAACCTTTTGGTATAATTGAACCCCTGATCCAATAAGTCAAAGTGTTGCTGATAGTAAATTTAAGGAGCTGAATTCTACCTGCAAAAGAGAGGAATTTGGCTCTCCAACCCTAAAGAGAGGAGGTAATTCTTTGGAGCATTAGTTGGAAGTCCACGACCTTCAGTTTCTTGTAAAAAAACATGCAAACCGAGATATTTGATAGGATAGTAAGTACGGGTAATTGAAGGATGTCACAAATTTGGGAGGCTTGTGGTGTATCTTTTGAGATCAGAATAGTGCTCTTATGGGGGTTGACATGAAGTCCATCAATAGTAGCAGACTGATGCAATTAGTGTTGAGAGTGTTAGCAGTATTGGTGTTAGCTCTATCAAAAACTAATAAATCATCTACAAACAACATGTGAGATACAGTAATGTTGCGAGCAACCATTGCAGAGAAAGAGGAGTTAGAAGTGGCCAATAAAAAGCAATATGATAGGCCATCCATCACAATGCTAAATAAGTAGGGGGAAAGTCGATAGCCTTGACGGAGACAAGAAGAGGAATTGAATAATCCTTCAAGATCTCCAATCTTTATAGAGCATGTATCATTAATAAAAAGGAAATTACATGTGTGAAAAAAATTTCTATTAATTATATCCATTAGGACAAGGACAATATATCTATCACGAGCATTAGCGTTCAATATAATTTTTATTATTTAGTACTTGACAAAATAAAGAGTAATTAAAATTATTTATTGTCATATAATATTTAATTATTTATAGTAAAAAATATATCATATTTATTCATGTAATATATTCTCATTATTGAGAATATTATATTTTATTACATTTCCATTATTATTTTATTCCCTTATCTTTAAATAGACATATTTGTATCAGCATAAAACCAATTAAATAAAAATATAACCTTTTAGAATTTTTAATACTGCAATAAATAAGAATCATTATGTTAGAGAAATTTATGAATATCTCTTGATCTCATACTTGTTTTTCTACTTTTCTAGTTTTGGCAGAGTAAACCATGGTGCTGCAACAATTTAAATCCACAAATCAGGAATAAGTAGTATTTAGATATATTAAAAAATATATCAAAAAAGGCCACTGAGTCATCAAGCTAGATCATCTTTATACATTAAGCAGGTGTAGGTCAGTACCGTGATTCCAATACAAGCAACATTAAGGGGCTGTTTGGTATGTAGAATTAGGAGGGAAAAGTTCATGCATTTCTTAAATTACCTTGTTAATCAACAGTGCATTACAGGAGGGCGACATCGAAACCCGCTCAAATTGAGAGGGCCGGTTAGAAATTAGCTCGCGGGAAAGTTAAAGAGGAAGCAAGTAGAGGGTCCTTCGCCCTAACGGCAGAGGATGCGACTTGTGGCCACCGGAGTCCTGACACTCCTCTGGACTTGATTGCTGCCTACAATTCCTCTAGCAGCGTAAGTGATGGCTTCCCGTGTTCCTCTGAGATCCGTCCCTTCAAGCGCTTACGCACTGGCGAGACCTTCGTTCCCCATTTATTACGGTATCTTCAATTTCTATAACTTCAATATCATTTCGTTTATTTCGCATCTATCCGTCACCGCCTCTTGAAAGATTTAATTCATTTATTTCTCATCTTTCCATCACTGCATTTTCATATTCTACTTCTTGGAAGATGAAAAAAATTGGGTAACTTCAATGTTGGAATATCCATCAAACTTCCACCTTTGGCTCCTTGTTAGAACTCCTTGTAGTTGGAACGCCATGCTGAAGGCCCTTGGAACTTCCAGAATTTATTGCGGCGGTGTTGGGATGAAAGAAGTCTAAATCAAACACTAAAGCTCTCTCTGAAGAATGGCTACGGTACCAGCTATCCAAGGCATGTGCTTATAATTTCTTACTTGTTGTCTTCAAAATAAGTTCTCCCTCTCTTAATCCGTCAAGCTCAGACGAAGCCTCCGCTGTAGGGGGGAAGAAATCTACTTTTTCCCTGTAAGAAATTTTATGCACTGCCGAGGTTTTTGACATTTTTTCCCTGGAAAAGCTTCAAATTTGACGCTTCTTGCACCGAAATTAGTTTTTTTTTTGTAAATTTTCTAGTTCGTTCACTTTGCTTTGTTGTCCGCTTTGGTCTTTTATACAAATATAAGGTCCGTTTGGGACGGCTTTACTGTTGCTGAGCTTTATAAAAAACTATTAAATGGATGTTTGGGGCATTACTGCAGACCTATGTTAGAAATATTTCAGTATGTGGTGGCTTTCTGATAATTCCTTTTTTCACTAGCTTTGTGTTGTGTTACAGCTACATTCTTTATCTTGCTTTGTTTGTAAGAATTTATGGAGTTCTTAAATATTCTTGCGAGGACTTAATCACATATAAAATTTAAGTTCTTGAATTCATACAAGAACTTTCTTTAAGATTAAGTTCTCTAACCTATGTTAGAAAAATTTCAGTATGTGGTGGCATTCTGATAATTCCTTTTTTCACTAGCTTTGTGTTGTGTTACAGCTACATTATTTATCTTGCTTTGTTTGTAAGACTTTATGGAATTCTTAAATATTCTTGCGAGGACTTAATCACATATAAAATTCAAGTTCTTGAATTCATACAAGAACTTTCTTTAAGATTAAGTTCTCTAACTTTTATAAGAATTCCTAACATGTATTATGGGTTTTCTAACTTTTGCAAGAACTCGCATCATAAATTATGTAAAGAAATCGAAACGGAAAACTTTAATTTACATAAGTCTTAAATCCTCAAGATCTAAAAAAAAATGATTTTCACAATCCTTTAATCGAAAGAAAAACATAACTTGATTTATTTTGAATTCACCGAATTTCGAACTACAATTTTTCTCCCTTTTCCCTTCACTTTCTTCTATCATGAGTTAGTTCTCTATAGAGTAAAGTAACTCCTCATAATGAGAGAGAGAGAGGACCGGTAGTTATTTTCTATGGATTGGTTATAATAACCGCTCATAGGAGTTATTTGATCAAACGGTTCATAAACGAATGATCAAACCATCTCTTCTTGACCAATAAGATTTAATCATAAATAATTAAATTCAATAATTCTAATATATGGGCCACTTAATGGTTTATATAATTAAATAAATATACATAAATAATTATTGCGATGTCTCTCATAATTAATATATTTAATTATTCTAACATCTCCCACTTGGCCCATATGAAATTATTCAATTAATAATTTAATTAATATAAGCACAATATATAAATCCTCTTCCTTAAATTGATCAAATCATAAATTCATTATTAAGTACAAAAATTAATACGAATCATGACGATCATACACCATTTGTTCGATGCATTTCCTTCCATATATCACGATACTAATCTTATACTTAATATGAAGCATAATAAGATACACTCATAATGATCCAATAATGATGTCTTTATAAAAGATAAATCCTATCAATATACACATAAACATTCATGTATACATAACATAATAAATATGATACACTAATTGTCAGAAACAAAATAAAAGAGCTCAAAGTATCAAAAGACATAAAGAGCAAATAAATATAAACTTAATAAGGATTTTTGGGAATACCCATCCTAACAACATGTTCATGAAATGTCTTTGGTGGCAACCCTTTAGTTAATGAATCTGCAATCATAAGATTGGTGCTAATGTGCTCAAATGATACTCTTTGTTTCTGAACTTCTTCTTTAACGACAAAATATTTTAATTCCATATGTTTAGCACCCTTTGAATACTTGTTGTTCTTAGAAAAGAAGACTTTGTGGTATTATTATAATAAATTTTCAATGGCTTGGCAATACTGTGAACAATTTCAAGTCCTGAAATAAAATTCCGCAACCATAATCCTTGAATTGTGGGCTCAAAACATGCCACAAACTCAGCTTCCATTGTGGATGGAGTAATGACAATCTACTTCGCACTCTTCCATGATATTGCTCCTTCCCTTTAAGAGAAACACATATCCAAATGTGAATTTTCTAGAATCCAAATATCCAACAAAATCCGAATATGAATATCAATCACCTCAAGGTGATTAGATTTTCTAAAAGTGAGTATGTGTTTTTTTATTCCTTATAGATATCGTAAAATACTCTTTGCAGCTTTCCAATAATCAAGTCTTGGATTACTTTGATATCTACCCAACATTCCAACAACAAAACTTATATATGGCAAGTACAAGTCTGAGCTTACATTAAACTTCCAATAATAGATGCATAAGGAATTTATTCCATTTTTTTATGTTCTAATTCATTCTTTGGGCATTGCATAAGGCTTAATTTATCTTCTTTCTGAATTGGAACAATGCTTGCTAAACATTTTTCTATCTTAAATCTCTCAAGAATTTTATTAATATATACTTTCTGAGATAATCCTAACATTTCTTGCAATCTATCACAGAATATTTCAATTCCTATTACATAAGATGCCTCACCCATATCTTTTATTTCAAAGTTATTTGAGATAAATTTCTTAGTTTCATATAATAAACCAAGATCCTTACTAACAAGCAAAATGTCATCAACATACAAAATCAAAATTATAAACTTTCTCCCACTGACCTTTAGATATATACACTGATCAACAGTGATTTTTTAAATCCAAAAGAAGGGATAGTATTATTAAACTTGAGATACTATTATCGGAAAGCTTGTTTAAGTCCATATATTAATTTTTTAAGTTTACATACTATGTGTTCCTTTCTTTCAACTGAAAACCATTCAGGATGATCCATATAAACTTCTTCCTCTAAATCCCCATTAAAAAAGGCTGTTTTCACATACATTTGATGTAACTCTAAGTCATAATGAGCCATTATCGCCATAATAATTCTTAATGAGTTTTTCTTAGAAACTGGAGAGAATGCCTCTTTGTAGTCAATACCATCTTTATGAATAAAACCTTTAGCAACAAGTCTAGCCTTATATCGTTTAATATTGCCTTTAGAGTCACGTTTGATCTTAAAGACCCACTTACACCCAACTCTTTTGGAACCTTCAGGCAATTCAACGATGTCTCATACTTTATTATGATTCATTAATTTTAACTCTTCTTTCATGACATCTAACCACTTATTATAAGTCACACTTTCTATAACTTGTGAAAATGAAACTGGATCATCATCAATTCCTAATTCAAAATCTGACTCTTAAAGATAAATCATATAATCATTTAAAATACCAGATCTTTTAACTCTAGTAGATCTTCTTAATGCTACTTCTTGAGATTCATCAATTATAGGTTTATTAGTGACAACTTCATTTTGGGATGTATTATAATTCATTTGCTCATCTTGTATATTTTCAAATTTTTCAACAACTGCAGGAATA
Organism: Dendrobium nobile; assembly: GCA_022539455.1. Classification (NCBI taxonomy): domain Eukaryota; kingdom Viridiplantae; phylum Streptophyta; class Magnoliopsida; order Asparagales; family Orchidaceae; genus Dendrobium; species Dendrobium nobile. The sequence goes on from CM039726.1 coordinate 52,890,499, forward strand.
ACAACTTTATTAGATATGATGGGAAAATGAATTTTCACCCCAACTTTTTTAACCTCTACATTATGAGGCTCTAAACTCCCACTAATTTTACCATTCTCAATGAACCTAGCATTTTTAGTTTCAACAATTTTTGTACTATCATTAGGACAATAAAATCTATATCCTTTAGATTTTTTTGGATAACTAATGAAAAAGCCACTGATTATTCTTGAATCCAATTTTCTTTCATGTGGATTATAAATTTTTATTTTCACTAGGCAACCCCAATGCATGTACTTTAAACAAGGGTTTCTTCCTATCTATAGTTCAAAAGGGGTTTTTGAAACTGCCTTACTATGAACCCTATTTAATAAATACATAACGGTTTTTAAAGCATGCATCCACAAAGATAAGGGTAAAGAAGAATAACTTAACATACATCTAACCATATCTATTAAAGTATGATTATGTCTTTCTGCAACACCATTTTATTGTGGTGTGCCAGGCATTATATATTGAGCACAAATGCCATGCCTTTCAAGGAATTTAGCAAATGGACTAAAGCATTGTCCAGATTCATCATATCTTTCATAAAATTCACCACCTCTATCAGACCTTATAATTTTTACTTTTCTATCTAATTACCTCTCAACCTCATTAATAGATATCTCAAGGATGTCTACTGATTAAGATTTTTCATGCAACAAATACATATAACCATAACGTGAAAAATCATCGATAAAGGTAATAAAATATTTTTCTCCACTAAAGGAAGGCACATCAAAAGGTCCAGATATGTCAGTGTGTATGACTTCAAGAAGCTGTGTGTTTCTTGTGGCTGTCTTCTTAATTGTGTGTTTAATAAATTTTGTTTTAATATAATCCACGCAAATACCAAGATCAGTGAAATTCAAATCAGGAAGGATTTCATTCCTCACTAATCTTTGTATTTTTTTTGGATATATGACCCAAACATTTATGTCACAAGTAAGCATAATTTTTATTCATTAAACTATGTTTTATTTCAATATTATGATGCAAGGTTAATAAAGTCTCAGTAAATAAATTATCAAGTCTTAGTTTATATAAATCATCACAAAACACATCAGAACCAATAAATTGATTACATTTAAATAAATTAAAACATCCAATTTCAAACTTAAAATAAAAATAAGCTGTATTAAGTTTTGATAAAGAAACTAAATTTCTAAAAACTGAAGGTACATAAAGAGTTTGAAAAAGATCTAAATAATGTCTAGTATCTAAAATCAAATAATATGTTCCAATGGCTTCAACTTGAGCTTTGACTTTATTTCCCATGAAGATAAACTTTTCATTTGGCTTTATAATTTGAGTCATAAGAAATCCTTGTATCATATTAGAAACATAAGCGGTACAATCAGAATCAATCCACCAAGTATTATAATGAATCTCAGCCAAATTTGATTCGAAACATACAAAAGCACTAGACTTACCTCTCTTTTCAAAAAAAACCTTATGTTTCAGGCAATCTTTCTGACAGTGTCTACGCTTGTGACAGAAGTGACATCTATTATTCTTTGGTTTCTTCTTTTGGATTTGGACAGATGACATATTAAGCTTTAGGTGTCTTTTATTGCCCTTTGGATTTTTCTTTCTTGATTTTCATTTAAAATCTGGTTGATCTATGAGATTAATTTAGTGTGTTCCTTATTTCTTAAGTCTTGATTCCTCTTGAATAAGCATACTCTGTAATTCGGTCACATTCAATTTATCTTTAATTGTATTATAATTAATTTGGAATGGACCATATTCAGGAGGCAATGAGTTTATAATAAACTATGCAAGAAAGCTTTCACTCACTTTCATTCCCATAGTATTCAATCTTACTGCTATATTAGTCATTTTTAGTAATGTGCTCATAAATAGTACGAGAACCTTCAAATTTTATGGTGGTTAACATACCCATTAAAGTTCCTGCACGTGACTTATCAGCAGACTCAGATTGAGATATATTTTCCACATACTTCATAAATTCTTTAGCATTATCTATTATTAGAAGTGTTGGCTTAATAATATATGCTACAGTCATTCACATAAATATTGGGCTTAATTTATTTGATCTTTTCCAGGTTTCATGAAAAGAGTTTTCTTTAACACTGCTTGTATCAGTCAGAGCAGTATGCTTATTATTGTAAATTCAGTTTCATAGTTAACATTTTGATGATTGGCAAACACTCTTGCTTCTCTTCAACTGCCTTTTACAACTGACATTTTTGGAATCAAAGATTGGACGGAAATCAGAGCTAGCTCAAGATTGGGTAGATTAGGGTTGAGTGAGTCTGTAATTTTTTCTTTTTTCCTTTCTTGAGTCAATTGTAATCTTTGAAGTGTTGATGCAAAGTAACCCTACACACACACTTGAGAGATTTAGAATTTTTATTTTTACTCACATCGTACATGATGATATTTGTATCGGCCTGGACAATCGAGTCTAAAATAGAAACTCTAATCAGGATTTCTGAGTTAAGGCAGCCGTCATTAACAAATTGGCCTGGACGATATAATTATCATACAGGACGATATGCTCAATACAGAAAGAAATAGTCACCATGATCAATTTAGGTATTCTATATTTTTGGAAATCGGCCAGGATGATAAATATATCGGCCTGGACGATATTACACAATTATACCTAAATTGATCCAGCAATCAAGAGAATAATTAAGGATGATTGATACGATCATATCATCCTGGACGATTATGAGATTGGCCAGGACGATCTATTAAAAAACCCTTAGTTGCTCCTTGACGATAAATATCGGCCAGCACAAATCCAAGGCGATGTTCTGGCCGATCAGGATTGGACAGTTCGAATTCAGGGCAATGCTCTGGATAATTTTTCTCTGATTTGAACTGATAGGCCGGGACGATCGTGAGATCGTCCGAGATGATCAAGCCAATTTTTAATCGTCTAGATCATCTTTAGGGCGATGTTCTAGCTGATCATCTGTGATTTGAACTGAGCGTACAGGATGATAGGATTATTATCCTAGACGATAAAGTCGGCAACTTGTAATTATTGAGCTCCTTTGAAGCTCTTCTACTTAAAGAGCTTGTGTTCAATATTTTTGATATCCTTGGCTGCTGTCTTGACCTGAGAAAACCTAAAGGATAGAGAGAGGGAGAGAGAAAGAGAGAGAATCTTATGAGGGGAAGCTTGTGAGGGGATTCACAAGGGTTGCTCCAAGCATTGTTCCACTTCTTCTTCCTTAGAGTCTCTTGTCCTTGGAACACTACAGGAAAAATGGCAAATACCGGCGGTTTTCACCAGCGGTTTATAGACCGTCGGTATTACCGACGGCTCCGCCGGCGGTTAAGCCCTCGGACTCTAACGACGGCCAAATCGGCGGCTTAGCTACGATACACCGCCGGTATTACCGACGGTCTATAAACCGCCGGAAAACCGCCGGATATCAACGTGAACCGGCGGTTTTCCGGCGGTCTACACCGCCGGTGATAAGTGATTTTGTTCCGGCGGTCTAGACCGCCGGAAAACCGCCGGTAAAAGCCCTAATACAAGCCCCCTCGCTCCGCTCATTTCATTTTCACTCTTTCCTTCTCTCTCTCGGTCGCTCGCTCTATCGTCTCCTCCGCTCGTCCGATCAGCCCCCGACGAAGGAACTCCGACCGCCGACCCCATTCCGACCGCCGCCGACCCCAGTCCGACCGCCGCCGTCCCCAGTCTGACCGCCGCCGACAAGTTTACTCCGACGCCCGACCGCCCACCGATTCCGACCCCAAACAAACCGATTTCTCTTTTAAGGTTATTTTTTATGGTTTTTCTTTGATTATTTGATGATATTATCTTTTTAGTTAATGTTTTATGCTTTAAAAATGTGGGAGAGAGTTATGGTGCATAGGTTTAGGTGTGATACTAATGTTTCTCAAAATCAATTTGGATTAATGCTTGGTAGGTTTACAATGGAAGTCATACATTTTTTGAGAGATTTGATGGAGAAATATAATGAGAATAAGGAGGATCTATATATGATATTTATCTATTTAGAAAAAATATATCTTAATATTCCAAGAGAAGTGCTATGGAAGGTTCTTAAGAAGAAAGGAGTTAATAATGCTTATATTAAAATCATTATTGATATGTATGTAGGAGCTATTACTTGTGTTCAAATACATGGTGGTTTGATCAAGTATTTTCCTATTTCGGTTGGATTATATCAAGGATCAGCAAGAAGTCTATATCTTTTTTGCTTTACTCATAGATGTTCTCACTATACATTTGTGAGAGGATGTACCTTGGTGTATGCTTTTTACTGATGATATTCTTCATGTTGATAAGACTAGAAAGGGAGTTGAAGGAAAACATGAATTATGGAGGTCAACTCTAAAGTTTATAAGGTTTTCGCTTCAAAAGATCTATAACTGAATATATGATGTGTACTTTTACTTGTAATAGACCTTGTGAGGGGATTATGACATTGGGTGATCAAGACATTAATAAGAGTTGACCTGGTCAAATTGACCAAGTCGAACCCCAAGACCCTCTCCAATGGGTTGAGAGAGTCGAGTCGAGTCTGTTGGGCCTAGACTTGTACCCTGGGTCAACCCGGTTGACCAAGTCAACCAGGGTTGACCACCTTGCCCCTTTAGGCCCCAAATCAAATCTATGCGTTTATTTTATTTAAATGCAACATATGGATAAGCTTTTGTTCTTTTAGAGCATGATTAAGTCCTTCAAAGCATAAAAATCTATTTCGATGTATAACAGATTGTTTATGCCTCCAACATGTAGGGTACGTTTACTTCAACATGCAAATGACTATCCAAGAAGAGAGATATTGAATGTATAACAGATTATTGCCGAGTCGAAAAGGATTGACAATTGAATTTATAGAGGGAGTTGAAACTTTCATTCAAGTTGCATCTCAACTGCCTTCCTTTCAGTTTGATAAAATATTTAAATGTCCGTGTTCGAAGCATAAAAATCTAGCATTCCTAAAGCCCGTTGATGTGAATCTTGATTTATATCGTAGGGGATTTCTTCCAAACTATTGGATTTGGACATCACATGGCGAGTACGAGCCACATAAAGATGCTCATGCTGGTTCATCTACAGCTTATGAAACATTTGATAAAGATCAAATGAGTAGACCCTATGAAGACCTTATTTTTGATGTAGCAGGTCATAATTTAAGGTCTAATGTGGAAGAGCCACTAAATGCAGAGACACAAAAATTCTTTGAGTTATTACATTCAGCTCAAAAGCCAATTTGGGAAGGTTGCAGTACGCATTCGGAATTATCCATTGCAGTGAGGATGCTAAGTATTAAAATTGAGTATAATATTCCCCGTGAGTGTTTTAATGACGTTATTGGTCTTATGAAGGAAACTAATCCGGCTGACAATATAATTCCCTCAGACTTGTACTGAACAAAGAAATTAGTATCCAAGCTGGGTCTCACTGCTACAAAGATTGATTGTTGTATCAATGGATGTATGTTATACTATAAGGATGATGCAGCAGAAGTTATTTGTCACAGCTGCAATGCTCCTCGTTTTAAGCAGAACTCGGGAAAACAACGTCGTCCAAAGAAAGATGTGTCATATTCCCGTTTGTTTTATTTACCAATCATTCCAAGACTTCAGCGGCTCTATGCATCAATGAGTTCAGCAGGCCATATGAGATGGCATAAGGAGAAAATAGCAAAAAGTGATGTTCTTTCTCATCCATCAGATGCTGAAGCGTGGAAACATTTTGATCGAGTGCATCCTTCATTTGCTGCTGAACCCCGCAACATAAGATTGGGATTATGTACTGATGGTTTTACTCCTTATAGTCAAACAGCTACACCGTATTCTTGTTGGCCAGTTATATTAACACCATACAACCTGCCACCAGAGATGTGTATGACTACTCCGTTCATATTCTTAACTCTGATTATACCTGGACCACATAATCCGAAGGCAAAGATTGATATCTATTTGCAACCATTAATTGATGACCTCAAATTATTATGGGAAGAATGAGTGCTCACATATGACATATCAATAAAACAAAATTTTCTCCTTCGAGCTGCTTTGCTGTGGACTATCGGTGATTTTCCAGCTTATGGTATGTTGTCTGGTTGGAGTACAGCAGGGAAATTAGCATGTCCTTACTGCATGGAGAATAGTAAAGCTTTCACATTAAAACATGGAGGGAAAAATACTTGGTTTGATTGTCTTCGTATGTTTCTAAATGCTAATCATCAGTTCCGAAGAAATAAAGAAGCATTTGTTAAAAACAGAATTGAGCGATCACCTCCTCCACCCAGATTAAGTGGTGATGAGATACTACAGAGACTTTCCAACATTCCAACAATTATTGATTATCCAATGCTATCAGAATCTAAATTTCCGGGTTATGGTGTTCAACATAATTGGATTAAAAAAAGTATTTTCTGGACATTACCTTATTGGAGAACTAATTTGATAAGACATAACTTGGATGTTATGCACATTGAGAAGAACTTTCTGGATAATATTTTTAATACAATTATGGATGTTAAAGACAAGAGTAAAGATAATGTCAAAGCAAGGATGGACATTAAAGAGTTTTGTCGGTGAAAAAATTTGGAGTTAGTAACAACAACTGACGGTAAACTAATGAAGCCCAAAGCTCCTTACTCTTTCACGTTAGAGCAAAAAAGAATGATATGTCAGTGGTTTAAAGGTTTAAAAATGCCGGATGGTTATGGATCAAATATAAGCCGATGTGTTGACTTGAAATCTGCAAGGTTATTTGGACTCAAAAGTCATGATTGTCACATAATTATGGAGGTTCTTCTTCCGATCATAGTCAGTATGTTACCCGATTACATATCAAATCCGTTGATTGAGCTTAGCATTTTCTTCAAAGATTTATGTTCATCTAAACTAAGTGAAAATGCTTTACGGAGATACGAGGATAACATACCAATCATCCTATGCAAGTTAGAGAAGATATTTCCCCCGGGTTTTTTTGATTCTATGGAACATCTTCCAGTCCATCTACCTTATGAAGCTAGAGTTGGTGGACCTGTACAATATCGTTGGATGTATCCTTTCGAAAGGTAAATGTGTTAAAATTTTTATTAATTACTCAATATTTTTGAATAAGTTAACATAACATATTTTTATTTGATTAATAGATATCTGAATAAGTTGAAGAAATATGTTAAGAATAAAGCACGACCAGAAGGATCGATATGTGAAGCATATTTATCTCAAGAAACAACTCACTTTTGCTCCTACTATTTCGAGCCACATGTAAGGAGTACAAGAACAAAAATGGGTCGTAACATGAACTTCGATGTAGAAGAACAATCACATGCTACACTAACAGTATTTAGAATGCAAGGAAAGCCTAGTGGCAAATGTGTTGAAAGATATCTCAACGATTTAGAAATAAATACAGCGAATTTGTATGTACTATTGAACTGTGAAGAAGTTGAGCCAATCTTAGAGTAAGTTCTAACATAATGTTAATAATAAATTAGTAATGTTTATTTAAAATACTTATGTATTATTTGTCACCAAGTATTTCGTAAGCAATTTGCCTTTGACAGATTCAAGGGAAATTGAGCAAGCTGTTGCAAATGAATTTCTAACTTGGTTCAGATCATATGTGAGTACATTTTTTTTATAAATTTAAATCTTATTTATTATTAAAAATACTAAAATTTGAAAATATTTTTAGGTACAAAATCCTGATAACAAATGTTTCGATAAAGGTTTGCAAGCATTAGCATGGGGTCCAATGCGAAAAGTAAAAACTTGGCCAATATATATAGTGAATGGGTTCAGATTTCATACCAAATCGTGGAGTGAAGGAAAAAAAACTGAAAATTGTGGAGTATGTGTTAGAGGAAACACTCATGAAGAAGATGAGTGTGATTATTATGGTATTTTGAATGAGGTCCTTGACTTGGAATACCCAGGCGAAGATGAGAACTTTATATGCTTATTTAACTGTCAGTGGTATGATCCAGTACAAAATAGAGGCACAAGGGTTCATCCTGTGTATGGTTTAGTAGATGTTAAACATAGTAGAAGATACGGAAAGTTTGATCCATTTGTGTTAGCAAGCCAAGCTATTCAAGTTTATTTCAGCAAATATCCCAGTGGTCGCAGAGACAAACAAGATTGGCTAGCTGTCATAAAAACAAAAGCACGGGGAATAATTGATCAACAATACATTGTAGCAACTGCACATCAAGAGGATGAGATGTCAAGTTATATACCTGTTGAAATTGAGGATATGCCAACTACAACCTCTACTATTGAAATGGAGTTAGAAGATGTCAATAGTTCAACTAGTTCAGACGAAGAAGAGAACCAGGATGAAAGTGAAGATACTCTTGAGAGTGATGAAAATAGTTTTGATGATTCTGATTAGTTTTTGTAATTTAGAATTGTAGAATTTAAATGTTTTATAATTTTTTTACTGCTTAGAAATGATATTGTATTTTGCCACCTTGTCTTTTATTAACTGCTTCATTAACTGCTTTATTAACTGCTTCTCGTAATTCATTACCTACTTCATTAACTGCTTCATTAACTGCTTTATTAACTGCTTTATTAACTGTTTTATTAACTGTTTCTCAATTATTTTTTTTTAATATTGCAGATGGCTTCAGGCGACGATCCTCCTCGTAAATCATTTGCCTCAAAGTTCCGCCGGAAGAAGATTACGACTAGCAGACCCATACAGACTGAGGTAGGTGAGGGGCCTTCAGTTTCACTAGATCTACCTACACCACCACCGCCACCACCACCCAGGAGCCAGCAGCCTTCACCAGAGCAGGGTCAGGGACAGTTAAATCCACCTCTTGTTGTACCTCCATACTTCCCTGGCCACTTCCCTCCCAGCTCGACGAGTCCTCGCTTCCCCTCTCCAGATCAGACACATGCTTCTCCATTCTATCCATATTACCCCCCACCATCATCACAGGCTGCTGGTCCATCCACTGGTCCTCACCCTCCTTATCCTTACCCATATTACTACCCCTATCCGGTGCAGCATGAACAGGGTGGACCATCACGACCACCAGAGGTTGGCGCTACCGATCCTGCAACAGCAACAGATAAGCGTCAATACATCGAGCCTGACGGCGATAAGTAAGTTCAATTTAAGTTATTCAGTTATTTTTATTTTGATATATTACATGTTATTGATAAACAAAGTCACTTGCAGCTTCAATCCTTCAAGGCCACCTATACATATGATCCGGGATATAATAAAGAATAAGTATGATGCTCCTTACTTATCTTGGAAGAAGATCCCAAAGCCAGTTAGAGATATGTGGTTTGGAGAATTTCAGGTATATTTTTTTTTGGTATGATTTCAAATATATGATTTAATTTGTACTAATCTTTTTGATATTGCCTAAATTTTTACAGAAAGAATTTAGGTGGTTGCCTGAGTACAGAACGAGGATCAGATCAAATTTTGAGAGGAGAGGAGCGACCCGTCTCAGAAACATGTTCACGGACATTAAAAAGTCCGGGCAGAGGCCTAATTGGATTGGAGAGGGCGTTTGGGCAGATTTGAGTAGTGCTTGGGCTACCCCGGAGTTTATAAAAATGAGAGAGCAGAATAAACAGAACAGAGCCTCTGACTGCGGCGGTTTAGGAAGCTCTCTTCATACTGGTGGATCTGTACCTCATACAGAACATAGGCGGCGACTGGTAAGTGTTTTGAATTGGTTTATTACATATATTTATGTTAGTATAATTAAGCATCAAATTTTCAGAAAGAGCACCTGGGTCGGGAGCCAACACCATTGGAGCTGCATACAAGAACTCATCAACATCAAGCTGACCAGCAGTGGGTTGATGAGAAATCTAAGAAGGCTCATGTGAGTAAAATTTTTTGGATATTTAGAATAAAAAATTATTTTAATAAAACTATTTGTAACTCGCAGGATGATTTCTTACGAGCTAGAGAAAGTAGGCAGTCCACTGGCGAGGGATCATCTTCTGGATCAGCCCATACTTCTGAGTATCAGACATGGTCAGAAGTTGTTGGTGGAAGACAGAGGGGGAGGGTATATGGCATGGGTTCACAAGCTTTTGCTATTGAGGGCAGTTCATACACCTCTGCATTTCATGATCCAAGTGGAGCTGAAAAATCTGTAAGTAAGAGGGTTGCAGCACTTACTAGAGAGATTGAAGAGATGAAAAGGGTTCAAGCTAGAGAGATTGAAGAAATGAGGAAGGCTCAGAATGAAATGCAAGCAGAGTTGCAATCCTACAGAGCTGGAAAACAAAGGAAGAAGGACCAACAGGAGCAGCCATCTGCAGACAGTGAGGATACCGATGATGATTAGATGTTTATTATGTTTGATGAATGTATTAATTAAAACTTGTGAACTTCTGAACTTGTGATTGTAGCATTATCATGAACTATCTTGTGAATTTGTGATTGTAATGTTGTGATGAATTTTTGATTTTGTTTGTATTTTCTGGTTGTGATGAATATAGCGGCGTGTTGCCCAACATATATATGCTTTTTCTGCAGGCTTAGACTTTAGGGTGAACCTCCCTCAAATAGAGGGGATGCTGTCAATTTTTTTTTCAGGTGCTACAGGTTTCCGGCGGCTAACCAGCGGTTTAGCCGCCGGAAACTACGATACCGGACGGACAAGATAAAGCCGCCGGTTATATTATTAAACCGCCGGTAAGTACCGACGGCTTACCGACGGTTTAAACCGTCGGTAAGACCAACGGCTATAACCGCCGTCCACCGCCGGTACTTTACCGGCGGTCTAACGGCGCCGTCTGGCGGTCTAATGAACCAGACGACGCCAGGTTTAACTGCCGGAAACCCGCAAGTAATTTGACCGGCGGTTTTCCGGCGGTTACAATACCGGCGGCCTAACCACCGGCAGATCGACGGTTAAAATTCCGGTGGTCACCGGCGGTATTGGCCGCCGGAAAACCGCCGCAAAAATAAACCGCCGGTAAAAAGCCGTCGAAAATGGTTTCCTACGCCGTTTTTTCCGGCGGTTCACAAACCGCCGTTAGACCGCTGGTAAATTTAAAAACCGCCGGTAAATCTACACTAACCACCGGAAAAAACCGCCGGTTTTTAGCGTTTTTCCTGTAGTGGAAGGGTTAGGAGAGGTAAGCTTCAGTAAGCGATCGTGGTTCTCTGCCTGCTTCAGGAGGAAGCAAAAGGAGTTGGGTTCTTTGCCTTTTCAGGAGTGGCAAAAAGGAGGAGTTTTATAAGGGCTTCTCCGTCTAGCTGTGGGGGTTAAAGGAGAGTCATGTTGGTAGTGCAATACTTAGAGGGTGTCTCCGGGGAGTGGACATAGGTCAAGTTGACCGAACCACTATAAATTCTTGTGTTCTTTTTACTGCTTCTGCACTTTAATTTTTCGCACTTATTTTTCTTTGGTGACTTTGGTTTGTGATAAGTATTCTTTTTGTTTAAAGATTTTTAAATACCAATTCACCCCCCCTCTTGGTTAGCCTCGGGACTAGTTCATAGGGCCTAACATCCCTAACGAACTTTCAAGTGGTATCAGAGCGGGATTCATTAAAACTGAGTTTGAAAATTTTTTGAATTTTGATCCATGGCTAACTTTGGGAATTGTATTACAACTAAAGGATATTTTATTACACGACCTCCTTTGTTTGACAATCTTCCTTTTGATTTTTGGAAAACTCGCATGTCTACTTTTTTACAATCAACTAACAATCGCATTTGGATGCTTAGTAAAGAAGGATATTCTCCACCTTCTCGTGAAATTAACGGAATTAAAACTGAAGTTGCTTTTACTGAATGAACTTTTGATGAAAGAGATTTAGCTCAATTAAATACGAAGTATTTGAATTATTTTTTTTTATGCTTTAAAGTCTGAAGATTACATGCGTGTTTCTACTTGCTCTATAAGAAAGGAGATTTAGGATAGGCTATGCATTACTTATGAAGGAACCAATGAAGTGAAACAATCTCGTTTGAATATTCTCTTGCATGAATACGAACTTTTTCGTATGAAATCTTCTGAATCAATTTCTGATATGTATACAAGATTTACTCAAATTGTTACTTCATTACATGCATTAGGAAGAGAACTTTCGAATTATGAAAAAGTAAATAAGATTTTGAGATGGTTTTCATCGTTGGATGCCAAAATCACTACTATAACTGAATCTAAAGATTTAAACTCCTATTCGATTGATAACCTACTTGGCTCACTCATTTCTTATGAGCAATGGATGAATCAAAGAAATTTTGATACATGTGAGAAAAAAAGGAGAAAACGGTGGCACTGAGGTGTACAAATCAGACTCTGACTCTTCCGGGTATAAAAGCGATGACTTTGTATTAATCACAATGCAATTCAAAAACTTTCTAAGGAAGAAACACATGCATCATCAAAATTAGAGAAAAGGTAAGAAAAATAAATATTCTAAAGGATCTTCTGATGAGGTTTGTTTTGAATGTACGAAACCTGGACAATTTAGAGCTGATTGTCCTATACTTCAAGATCACTCAAGCAAAGAAAAGGGTGAGGAGAAACCCAAGCTTAGGAAGGACAAGAAAAGAATTCAAAAGACATTCTGGGCATAATCTGGTTCTAATTCATCTGAAACTGAACCTGAGAAAGAAACAACAAACTTGTGCCTAATGGGAGAAGATCATCTTGATCAAAGTGATGAAGAAGAGGTATGTAAACCAATCTATGATCAATTATTTAAAATTTATGAGAAAATTCATGCATCATACAAAAAACTGAAGTAGACTCATGCTAGTATGAAAATAGAACTTTTGAATTTATAAAAAGAGCATAAAGATATTCTTAAAGATCATGCTACAATTGACTCAAATCACATGGCTCTACTTGATGAATTTGATGATTTAAAAAAAAAAGCATTCGGAATTAATTGATGAATATGATGCATTAAAAGTTACACACACCTCACTTGAATTCAATTTTAAGAAATCTGAAGAGAGAAAACAAAATTTGAGGATTGAAAATGATGTCTTAAAAGGTACAAACTTGAGGCTTAAAAATGAATTGGATTCTCTAAAAAGAAATTGGATGACACCCACACTTGATCTAAAGCCAAGACCTAGGAAGAGGCATTACAACACAAACCATTTAAGAAATCCTTTTTCTGGTGTTAGATGTTTTTCATGTGGCATGCTAGGACACATCTCACACACTTGCACTGTTCACCGTAGTACACATTGGGTGTGGAGACCAAAATTGCATGATTCATAGCAGAAAACACATGCATTACTTCCTACTATTCATGAGAAGGGACCCAAATTACTTCCTACTATTCATGAGAAGGGACCCAAACCTATTTGGGTTCCTAAATCTAAAATTTGTTGATTCTTATAGGTTACTCTCACCAAAGACCTCGTGAGAGTATAGGATACTTAGACAAACGGAGGCTCGCAGCTCATAATTGCTTAAACTTGCTGCTTCATTATTTCTTGAAATGCATTTGTTGATTTGTGTATTTTCATTTTTCTTTTTATTAGCTTTTTGATCGTTTGATTTTATTTTGTTTTTATTTTGGTTTTCTATATAATGATTTTTTCAAGCTTTTAAGTTTTTGGAGATTTAAAGTCAATAATTAGCATCTCTAAATCGGTTAAGGGAAGAAACACCGTTGATGGTTTCTCTTTTTCTAACCTCGTTTAGTGGTATAATTTTCTTCTTTAAACAAAAGTCTATCTCATTTTAACCATTGATTTTTAAAATTAAGATCTTTTTTTTTCTTTTTATAATAATCTATCATATTTATAATGTCCAAAGTCTTTTTATATATCTTTCAAGTTAATTAAAATCTTGCCGTTATACTTATTATATAATTTTGATTTTGATTGTGACTAGTTCTTTCTTATGTTAGAGAGAGCTCCTATTCTCTAATATCTAGAAGATATACTCACAACTAAGAATCTATTTTAAAATATTGTAAAAGAGAATTTAGCTTACAAAAATAAAAAAGGAAAGTGGCAAAAACACCAAATTGAAATGAAAAGAATATACACAAAAGTGTCTCAAAAATCAAAAGATTCTCAAAGAGCCAATCAAAGTGATAAGAGGCATAAAATGAGCCCACTAAATGCTAGCTCTTCTCTCTTTTCAAATCTTTTAAAACTTAGAAGTTTTCATATATCCAAGGCTTGAATTCGATTGTTTTGCGATTGTGACAAATTTACTTTGGTTCATTATTTTATAAGATATTTTTTCTTAAACCAAGTAATGAATAGATCCTTTTTCTCATATCCAATTAATTTTTTGAGTTAGGTCATTGATTTCAAAAGACGATTCTACCCTAAAAGAAAGTCCGAGCTAAGGGTAACCATGATCGGATATTCTTCCATTCTTTGGATTGTTGATATTATTAACTCATTAACTCACAAGCTTTTAAAATCAATCATATGAAATGTTACATCATATTCATGCCTCGTTTAAAAAAAAAAGGGCCTTTTTATTTGCTTTGTTTCTTAGTTCCCTCCTCCTTTTTGAGATGTCAAAAGGGCGAGTATGGTAGTTGTTTGTTTACACTTTCAATTCCATGTATTACATTGCTACTTTTTGAAAATATTGTAGGAGTGTTTTGCCATCATCAAAAAGGGGGAGATTATTGCAAATTTGATTTCATAGTTAATGTTTTGATGATTGACAAACAATTTTGCTTCTCTTCGATTGCCTTTTACTACTGACATTTTAGGAATTAAAGATTGGACGGAAATCGGAGCCAGTTCAAGATTGGGTAGATTAGGATTGAGTCAGTCAGTAATTTTTTCTTTTTTCCTTTCTTGAGTCAATTGTAATCTTTGAAGTGTTGATGCAAAGTAACCCTACACACACACTTGAGAGATTTAGAATTTTTATTTTTACTCACATCGTACAGGATGATATTTGTATCGGCTTGGACAATCGAGTCTAAATAGAAACTCTAATCAGGATTTTTGAGTTAAGGCAGCCGTCATTAATAGATCGGCTTGGACGATACAATTATCGTACAGGACAATATGCTCAATACAGAAAGAAATAGCCGTCATGATCAATTTAGGTATTCTGTATTTTTGGAAATTGGCTAGGACGATCACTATATCAGCTCGGACGATATTACATAATTATGCCTAAATTGATCCAGCAATCAAGGAAAAAATTAAGGATGATTAATACGATCATATCATCCTGGACGATCGTGAGATCGGCTAGGACGATCTATTAAAAAACCCTTAGTTTCTCCTGGACGATAAATATTGGCAAGCACAAATCCAGAGCGATGTTCTGGCTGATCAGGATCGGACAGTTCAAATTCAGGGCGATGCTTTAAACGATCAAGCCAATTTTCAATCATCCAGATCATCTTCAGGGCGATGTTCTGGCCGATCATCTCTGATTTGAACTGATCGTACTGACAATAGGATTATCGTCCTGGATGATAAAGTTGGCAACTTGCAATTATTGAGCTCCTTTGAAGCTCTTCTACTTAAAGAGCTTGTGTTCAACATTTTTGATATCCTTGGCTGCTATCTTGACATGAGAAAACCTAAAGGAGAGAGAGAGGTAGAGAGAGAGAAAGAGGATCTTGTGAGGGGGAGCTTGTGAGGGAGTTCACAAGGGTTGCTCCAAGCATTGTTCCACTTCTTCTTCCCTAGAGTCTCTTGTCCTTAGAAGGGTTGGGAGAGGTAAGCTTTAGCAAGTGATCATGGTTCTCTGCCTGCTTTAGGATGAAGCAAAAGGAGTGGGGTTCTCTGCCTTTCCAGGGGTGGCAAAAAGGAGGTGTTTTGTAAGAGTTTCTCCGCCTAGCTGTGGGGGCTAAAGGAGAGTCACGTTGGTAGTGCAATACTCAGAGGGTGCCTCTAGGGAGTGGACGTAGGTCAAGTTGACCGAACCACTATAAATCCTTGTGTTCTTTTTACTGCTTCCACACTTTAATTTTTTGCACTTATTTTTCTATGGTGAATTTGGTTTGTGGTAATTGTTCTTTTTGTTTAAAGATTTTTAAATACCAATTCACCCTCCCCCCCCCTCTTGGTTAGTCTCGGGACTAGTTCATAGGGCCTAACATCCCTAACAAACTTTCACTTATCATTAAGTAGTGCAAAATCCAGATCCAAAATTCCTAAATGAAACTGGATTTGTTCACTCTATTCAGAATAATTAAGCTCATTAAACTTTATAATAGATGAAGCTTGCGAATGAAGAACTGCAGAATTAGACGCTGCAAAAATAAAATACAAGACTCTCACATATCAATGATTTGAATATTAAATTCAAAAATATAAAATAGATTAAGATAAAATTCAATTAATCAATAAAATGCATATTGTAGTTGTCCTTTGGGTGATACTATAATATACAATAATAATCATAATTGATGCTTAAATTAAAATTCTCATAATTGATAATTATACATACTCCAATAAAATATATTTACTATCTTTGGATATACTAAATATATTTAATTAAGTATGATAATTTATCACAATTATATCCAATAGTATAAAATGACTAATCAACATTTTGGTGATTCTTAAATATTTTGTAGCTATTAAATTTTAATTACTCGAGATAAACTTTTATAAAAACATCATGTCATTCAATTAATAACATCACATACTCACGAGTAACTAAATTTTATTTAATTGATATTTATGAAAACTTTCTAGTTTGACCACTTTGGTGATTAACAAACTATGCTTGATATAAATATCAAATTAAATAATTATGACGATAATTATTTCAAATAAATGAAATACATAAAAGAAATTGCTTAATGTAAATAATTATATATATGGATAAAATATCATTAAAATCAAAACAAATTTACATCATTAAATATTTTGTGCTGATAATATCCCCTTTTATTTCAACATCACTCTAAACAAAAGATCCAAGATATCTAAAACGTGTACTTTTATTAATTACTTGATCGCCCAAAGTCACAATCCTCTCACTAGGTCTATTGCTACTAAAATTATACTCTATATATTCAGTTTTAGGTCTACTAAAGCGAAAACCTTTAGGCTCTAAAATTGACTTCCATAATTCGAGTTTACCTTCAACTCCCTCTCTTGTCTTATCAACATGTAGAATATCATCAACAAAAAGCGTAGAACAAAGTACATCTAAGGCGACACTCTCTAATCTCATCATCCACTGGAGGTACTCCAACATTTCCATGTATATGCTCATTCCATATTCTATCTCTAGGGGTAAAGCCACTCATCCACCTAAGCACCGTCATCTCTGCAACACTTAACTTAGTATAATGCTTCTGTTTTATTGACCAATATTCGACAGCATAAAGCATTGCATAACCTCACCACCATCTTATAGAATTTTCCCTAAAGTTTAAGGGGGTCTTTTCTATCACACAACAAGCCCGATTCATTCCTCCATTTCAACCATCCAACTTGAATTGTGCTGATAATATCCCCTTCTATTTCACCATCACTCTAAACAAAAGATCCAAGATATCTAAAACATGTACTTTTACTAATTACTTGATCGCCCAAAGTCACAATCCCCTCACTAGGTCTATTGCTACTAAAATTATACTATATATTTAGTTTTAGATCTGCTAAAGCGAAAACCTTTATACTCTAAAATAGATCTCCATAATTCGAGTATACCTTCAACTCCCTCTCTAGTCTTATCAACATATAGAATATCAACAAAAATCATACAACAAGGTACATTCTCTCGCAACAAAAAGCATACACATCAATAGAACTCCTTCAATTCTCTAGTCTAGTGAGAAAAAAAAGCATAAACATCAACAAAAAGCATACAACAAGGTACATTCTCTCGCAAATGTCTAGTGAGAACATCCATGATAAAATACATAAAAAAATTAAAAAAGATCACCTC
This sequence comes from Dendrobium nobile, assembly GCA_022539455.1. Lineage (NCBI taxonomy): Eukaryota > Viridiplantae > Streptophyta > Magnoliopsida > Asparagales > Orchidaceae > Dendrobium > Dendrobium nobile. The sequence goes on from CM039726.1 coordinate 52,908,354, forward strand.
GGAGGCAGCGACGTCGCAGACGGGAGGCCTTGCAGTGCGGAGTTCATGGGCGGCTAGTGTGATCGTCGGCAGCCGGAGACACCTCGTCGATGGCCGGAGATAGGTCGGTCGTGCGAGAAGGCGTGCAGAGGAGAGGGACGAGCGTAGCCAAAGAGAGAGAGAGAGAGGCGAGGAGATGAAATGAAATGCGAGGCTTGGGTTGGTTTATTTTAGGGCTTTTACCAGCGGCATTCCGACGGCTCAAACCGCCGGTATGTAAATCACTTAACGCTGTCGATTTTACCCGCCGGTATAGCACCAGTAACTTTTAAAGCCGACGGTTAACCTAGCGGTTTTATGACTGTCGTTACTACCAGCGGCATAAGCTTGCATAATGGCCGGTTGGGCCACCGATATTCACCGGCGGCCATATCGCCGGATAAACCGCCGTTAGTACAGCGGCTAGATAACCGCCGGTCGAGGCCGCCGGTAATAGCTGAATTTCCTGTAGTGAAATCCATTCATAATGAAATAAATATCATAAATTATTTCAAAAAAAAGTAGAAACATAATTAATTTGCCATGAATAAATCGTGACAAAATATGATTTGATAATTGATGCGTTAATTGAAATCAATATCAAATCATGTGAATTCTATTTCATTAGAAAGAAACGTCAAAGAAATTGAGAAAAACTTCAATGGAAAATGACAAGTTTTCAACCATGCTCTGATACCACATGTAAGACTTTATAGAGTTCTTAAATATTCTTGCGAGGACTTAATCACATATAAAATTCAAGTTCTCGAATTCATACAAGAACTTTCTGTAAGATTAAGTTCTCTAACTTTGTCAAGAACTCTTAACATGCATTATGAGTTCTCTAACTTTTGCAAGAACTCGTATCATAAATTATGTAAAAGAAATCAAAAAGAAAAACTTTAATTTACATAAGTTAAATCCTCAAGATCTTAGACAATATAATTTTCACAATTCTTTAATTGAAAAAAAAAACATACCTTGATTCATTTTGAATTCGCTGAATTTTGAACTACGGTTTCTCTCCCTTTTTCCTTCACTTTCTTCTATCATGAGTTAGTTCCCTATGGAGCAAAGTAACTCCTCATAATGAGAGAGAGAAAGATGTCCGGTAGTTATTTCCTGGGGATTGGTTACAATAATCGCTCATAGGAGTTATTTGATGAAACGGTTCATAAACGAATAATCAAATCATCTCTTCTTGACCAATAGGATTTAATCATAAATAATTAAATTCAATAATTCTAATATATGGGTCACTTAATGGTTTATATAATTAAATATATATACATAAATAATTATTGCGACGTCTCGCATAATTAATATATTTAATTATTTTAACATTGTTATGATATATATGAAAGGTTGACGCTTACTAGAATCTGCGGGATCATTACTTTAGAAAATCCATCAAATTGTGTGTAGTCATGGGACAATACTTTTGTATATAACTGTATATTAACAGGATACCTCACAGCTGTTCAACGAATGTAATGAGTTCCTGACATGGCTAAGGATGTCATTCTTATGACAGGTTTTCCCTAACAACAGCCCTTCCTGCTTTTTTTGTGCATGCATTCTGTTATTCCTAAAAAAAGAACAAGGAAAAACTCATTTATATATGATTTTGTTAATTTATTTGTACTAGTTTATTATTTTGTTTCTTTCTATTATCTGAAATTGTTTTTGTAGCTATTGGGACAACATACATGAACTCTTTTATTTTCAGTACAACGTTGATGCTAAAATTTCCTTGTCAAGCAACAAACTAAATAAGCAAATATATGCGTCACATGCCAATATATGCAGAAACCTCACACAAGTGAAAAGAAAAGTTTATCAAAAAGTTTGAAGGATCACCCAATCCAATAAGTAATACAAGCACGATGATCTGAGCTCTGGCGTAACAATTAAATTATAATGGAATTTCTTTGGATTCGGCTAGATTGACAGAATCCATAGAGGCTTAATTTCTTCATAAATGTGTGACTATGTTGTTGAACAACTACACCTGATAGTAAAATTCAATTAGCATACTCTATCCACCTGCTGCTTACAAATAAATGAAGATTAATTTATAGGAATAAAAATGCTGCATCATCTCTTAGAAGTTTCTCCTGCTTTTGTAGTTCCACATATATGTTGTATTGATGTCGTATCAGAAACTTTAGGATTTAATTATGATAATATCATCTGAATTTAATTTTCAATAAATTTATGAATATATTTTGGTGATGATAAGAATTATTTTATTTGAGTTCAAAAAGATTCAAATCAATCACTAAATAAAAATTTATGCTACTTTGAAATTTAAAAGTCATAAAATAATTTATGAAGTTGATACAATTTTAATTTAGAATTGTTAGTTTGTTATCATATAATTTTTTTTTTAAAAAGTTGACATTTAATCAATTTTATTTCATCTTAATATATTTAAGGGTATACACATAATTTCTTCTCAAACAGCTGCAGCACAGCAACTTGAGAGTTATACTTCCCAAACAAAATATATTGCTTTCCATACAACACTTCAAAACTTAGCTTTGTGTACAACAACTTGACAACATGTTTTACCAACAGTTGAAGTCGTCCCAAACGCACCCATAATTATTTTGTATTTCTATCTAATAAGCTGTTGCCTTTTGGCCACTTGCCATGACACGCATGATGGAATCTATTGTTGCTTGAAATTTCAGTTTGCAATTTGTGTCTGCTTTGAATGTTCTTACCATTTTTTATATTATTATTCAATTGTTAGGCCAATCCAACATCTGCATTATAGGAAAATCATGGAATAAGAAGAAATATCACACCTTATTTTGTAGCAGCAAAATATAAGAAATTTTGCAATGAATCCAAAAAGCAGCATTCTTGCTGATGGAGGACTAAACGCAATGAATAATGGTAATGCAATTGCAAATGAGAAGGACTCGAGTCATACAATCAGAATAGATTATTACTCGAGAGGTCTAGAGAGTTGTCACAGCTGATCTATAGAATCAGAATCACAATGATTTTATTTTATAATCTAAAAAAAATTATAATAAGATAGTGCAATAAATAAATATACTGATTTTATTTGATAACACTAAATAATACTAATTATTATAAATATATTGCTTTTATAAATACATTAGTTGTAATGCCAAAAAGAGATTATGACAAAAAACCACTTTTACTTTATTCTAGATCTACCTAATCAAACAAGGGATACAATTCTCTTGCGTTTATTTTGCAGACAACCAAACAATCTCAAAGTATTCTGAATACACTATATTTACTTTACATTTTATTTACTTTACACATCATTTTCTTTTCAGGCAACCAAACAGCACCTAAATAATAAAATAAAAATAATTATAATTAAATAATAAATACTATATAATATCTATTTAATATGTAAAATTTATTTTAGTTAGCATATCTTATAATATTTAATTACTTTAAAATGTATTAATTTAAAATAATTATATCATTATATTATTGATATGTCATCAAAAATTGCTTTGATCAAGCATGAATCTCGAGGCATATTCAAGTCGGAAACTTTCAAAATTAAATTCAGGATCATCTGAATTCCAATTTCAGCAAACTTATAATTAAATTGAACATCTCAAAGCGACGAACCAAACATCACCAAAATTGGTCCAACCCAAGCCCAAATGGGTCTGAATCGGGGGCCCGAACCATATTTGTATGGGTTAAAGCCTTATTTGGATGATGAAATGATGTCCAAATATGGCAAGCTTATAGTCAAATCGAGCGTCTCGGTGAGATGAATCCAACGAGCCCAAAATCTCTGAATTCCGACATCGCTAAGACGAAAAATTTACTCACTCTAAAGCCACGAATCTTTCAGCTCACAACAGTTTGGCGTCGTCTGTGGGAAGCACAATCCCACCCTCATAAACACAAGTGAATTCCTTCCTTGATGGCCAACAAGCGTAGCAATCGCAACAACGGAGTCTCTCGCTCCAACTCACAATAATCTAGGAATCATTCCATGAATCAGGGACGTCGTGTATCTGCTTCTCTCTTCCATGGTGGAAGAAATCCTATTGGGGAAGGATCAATAGTGCCATCCCTGGAAGATCACATTCGAAAAATGGAGGAGTCTCAGAATGAGATCCTTCAACTTCTTCGAGGCACCCGCCAACCATCGCTAGCACCACAAGATGAGATCAATTTCCCTCAAGATCTACCACTAGATGGGGTTGTTCAACCTGAATATGTTCATGCAGAGATCCTTCTCCCTCAGTCAAGGGGTCACCCTCTATCACAGCTAGACCTCGACCTCATTGACACAGTTAGCTCTACACATCCTTTTCATATGGGTCGACTAACCCACGTTCCTCTAGTCTTCACCGAGGACTTGGCTCAACCTCATATTGATGGAATCCCGCACAATACCCTACGTAATGAATTGCCATGATTGGTCCAAAAAGAGTTTCCTTTAAGATGTGGAAGATAACCTCTTCATCATCAAGAATTTCAAGAGTCATCCCCCCTAACTGAAGCCATCCTTCAACACCCCATTTCTGCGAGCTTCAAATTGGCAAGTATAGACACTTACGATGGGCCGTTTGACCCTTACGAGCATATCGATCACTATAGAAGTATTATGCATATTCAGCGAGCCTCAGATGCACTCATCTGCCAAGTATTTCTTGCCACCCTCAAAGGTCAAGCTCGTACATGGTTCTACTCACTTCCTGCTAGAACTATTCCCTCATTCGTCAAGTTAGCCAAATTATTTGTCGAACAATTTATCGCTAATCAAAGAATTGTTAAGGTCTCTTCTCATCTCTCTGGGATCCTCTAGAATAAAGAAGAGCCACTCAAAGAATACTTCCAAAGGTTCTCTATCGAGGCTCGACAAATTATAGGGGTAGATCCTGAGTTGCTAAGAGGAGTTTTCCCTAGGGGGCTTCATCCTGGCCCACTTTATTCAGCACTCATGCGAGATAAGATACATTCATATGCTTACCTGATTCATCATGTAGAGACCCAAATCTCAGCAGATGAAGCCATCAATACTCATAAGAAGCAATTTGAACAAATAACTGGGAAGTGTAAAAACGCACTGGGGATCGATGATTCATCATCACAATGGAAGATGCAAGAGAGTAATAACTTGCCCCCTCGACCTTCATAGTCTCAGCGAGAGCCTCAACCATAAAAGGAATATACACCCCTTAATACATCTCGATCAAATGTCTTAATGGCCACCTGAGATGAAGAGAATGTTAAGTGGCCAAATCCCTTAAAGTTAAACTCAGGAAATCAAGAGCAATATTTCCACTTCCATCGTAGTTGTGGACACAAAACTGAAGCATGTAAGCCACTCAAGAATGAAATTGAGAAACTTATCCGATAAGGCTACATTTGACAGTTGATTCAAAATTCTCCTGCTCGAGATGAGGCTCATCCCACTGAGGGGCAAAATCAACAACAACGAAGATAACAATTGAATAATATTCAAATGGTTGGCGAGATTAATTGATCGCATAATTAGGGCTTTTATGTTAGTAATACTACTTGACTTGTGTCATAATGAAACTCTTTTATATTAAATAGAGTGTCACTCTAATATCCCTAGTATTCTTCTTTCAAGTTAAACATTATGTTGTCCCGTATATGCCTTATGTGGTGTAACTCTTATATCCCTAAATCATACTAGGGAGTTATTATATTGTCTTACATAAGACAGTAATGTGTTATTTGCTTCATTTTGATATTGTCTCCTTCTTTAGAAAGGATTAAAATTAACCATGAATCTAATCACTTTAGCAATGATTTGAGAAATATGCAATATTTATTGCATATCAATTACTATATGATCAATCTCAGGGGAATTCGATCCGATCTCTTTCATATATGTTAACGTCATTGAGCATTGCTATGACATACAACATTGGATAGGTCATACATCTTTGATGGATTCTCCCGACCTCTTCCACATATGTTAATGTCATCGAGCATTTCTCTGACATACAACCTTAGATAGGTCATACATCCTTGGTGAATTTTCTTGACCTCTTCCACATAGGTTAATGTCATCGAGCAATACTTTGATATACAATCTCGGATAGGTCATACATCCTTGATGGATTTTCTCGACTTCTTCCACATAGGTTAACGTTATTGAGCAACGCTCTGACATATAACCTCGGATAGGTCATACATCTTTGATGAATTCTCTCGACCTCTTCCATATAGGTTAATGTCATGGAGCAACACTCTGATGTATAACCTTAGATAGGTCATACATTCTTGGTGGATTCTCTCGACCTCTTTCACACATATTAATGTCATCAAGTAATGCTCTGATAAATAACCCTAGATAGGTGAAACAACCTTGGTGGATTATATCAATCTCTTCTACATAGTATACAACTCAATATTCTTTATCACTTTACAACTTGGCCATCAACTATCACTATAAGTCTGCCCTAATATTATTCGGCCAAGGTTTGGATGTTGACTATAGTTTAACTTCTTCTCGACCATCATCAAACTTTCAATCAATCACTGTCAATCTTATGCCCGACTGGTGTGAAACTTTCTCCTAATTGTCGTTAAGCTTCTACACAATTGTTGTCGGACTTTCACTTTACCTCCATTGACTTACACCCGGTCGCTACACATTATGGGGTTCAATATGTTCGCTGATTATCATTGGATCTCTTTCAAGGCATTGTTATTGGTAGATCTCCTACATGGTGAGGCCACCACTAGATTGTTCCCAAATTATTGAAAATTTTGAATTAGCAAAAGAGAATATGGCTTTAATAGCCATCAAAGTTCTCCGAGCTACCAATCTAAGGGGGAGCTAGGAGGTTGTGTAAGAGTACCGAGTCTTGATCTTCTCTCTCACCGGTATTTAAACTCTTGCTGAATATTTTTTCCCCCAATAGGAGTGAACTAGAGCCTGCGTAAGAGTATCGGGTCTTGATCACCTCCTCCGCCAGTATTTAAACTCTTGTTGAATAATTGTTCCCACAATGGGAGTGAACTGGAGCCTGCGTAAGAGTACCGGGTCTTGATCGTCTCCTCTACTTGTATTTAGACTCTTGCTGGATAATTTTTCCCCCAATGGGAGTAAACTGGAGCATGTATAAGAGTACAAGGTCTTGATCATCTCCGCCGCCGATATTTAGACTCTTGCCGGATAGTTTTTCCCCTGATGGGAGTGAACTGGAGCCTTCATAAGAGTACTGGATCTTGATCGCCTCTGCAGCAGGTATTTAAATTCTTGCCAGACAATTTTTTCCCCATCAGCAGTGAACTGAAGCCTGCGTAAGAGTACCAGGTTTTGATCGCCGCCATTAGTATTTAAACTCTTGCCGGACATTTTTTCTCCCAATAAGAATGAATTGGAGCCTACGTAAGAGTATTGGGCCTTGATCATCGCTTTTGGTATTTAAACTCTTATCTATTAGGTGTAAGTCTTCTATCAGCATCTTATAGACCTAAGGTTGGGTGATGCCCTTTCTTAGACCCAGGGTTAGGTGATGCCTACCTTGGTTTCCTAGTTAGTCTGTCTATTAGGTGTAAGTCTTCTATCAGCATCCTATAGACATAAGGTTGGGTGGTTCCCTTCCTTAAACTTCCAAAATTCTATTCAAAATTGTCATTCGGTTAACGCCAATGTGTGCAGCAGAAGTTCCTTCTACTACACATATTGGGGGTCCATTTGTTGACCTCATTTTTTTATGAGGTCACTTTCGACCCCTTCTTGAGCTTTGGACCTTAGGTTTCTTTGGACTCTAGATCCTAGGATCTTTCTAGCCCCCAAACCTTAGGCCCAATCTAGATCTTAACTCAATTCAAACCCAGAATCCAAGGTTAAGGACTCAGGTCCTGAAACCCTCTCTAGGTGATTCTCTCATCACCTTGAAACCTAATCAATTGGCATCTGATTTAGGGTCTGTCAATTCCATATTGATGTAACATGTCTCTAGTGCCAAACCTCCAGATTTGAATCCATTTGAAGGACTTTAACACCATAAACTAAATCTAATTTAAAAGATTGCAAAACCTTCAAATATTTATAACACATGCCACTAGACCTTTCACCCAGTGGAATTTGACCTTGGAGCCCCCCTCCAAACCATTTGATCACATCCAAGACCTTGATATTGACTTGTTAAGCAATAATCCATATTTTTCTGGATTCAATTTGGCCCAGAATTGACTAGGCCAAAATGACCAAAATGCCCTTAAAGGGGATTTTTTGGACTTTTGGCCTAAATTCATCTTAATTTAACCCATCAATCTTTGAAACCTTCTCCAAACATACTTAAAATTTTTTTAGACCCATTGGACCCAATTCCAAACCTTGGATCAACTTGGTTGACCAGGTCAACCTAGTTTGACCTAAAGGTCCCTTAAGGGTCAAAATGGTCATTATGACTAAAAAAACCTCATCTTATCTTGGAATTTCTTCCAAAACATTCAAAAAATCATTCCAAACTTGTTGACCCCAGTTATTTCCCTTGGGTTAACCTGGTTGACCAAGTCAACCTAGGTTGACCTAATGACCCATTAAGAGCCCAAAATGGGTCTTTTGACCTAAATGGCCTTTTCAAACCTTGAGACCACGTCCATTAGACTACAAATGATCAAACAAATTCATTTGACCCAAGTATAACCCTTGGGTCAACCTGGTTGACTAAGTCAACCTAGGTTGACCTATTAGCTCTTAAAGGGTTTAAATGGGTCAAATTAACCCATTTGAGCTCTCCAACCTCTATCACCTATTCAAATTGACTCCTAGACATGACTTAAGCATAACTTGACACTTGGTCAACTCAACCCAACTTGAGTTGACCAAGTCAACTCTCAATTCTTGGTCAAACTTTGATGGCTCATGCTCCTATTTCTTCTAGCCTTGATCAACTATCTCCAAATCACTAAAAGGTAATATCTTTTGAACCCATGGACATCTCAAGTTAAACCCTTAACTTTCATTAGTATTTTAAGATTATATTATTTTGAAATATATACCCTTAAATATGGGTTTTATAAACCTAATTAAATATTTTAAAACCTATTTTCAAATTACATATACATAAATTTCAATATTGAGAGGTCTCATGAAATCTTAAGCATGATTTAGGCTACTTAAATAGGAACAATGGGGGATGATTAGTGAACAAATGTGATTTGTTCACTAAATTGGTACTTAGTGTTGTTATGTATTCTATTTATTTTGGTTCTTGCATGTGTAGGATTACACACACTACTTAGTTTATGAACTCTTAGATTTAAAGACATGAGTGATATATTTGTGTACTTGCATATGTGATGTGTAAGGGTTAGTGACTTTGATTCAATCCCACATAATTTAGTGACATTCTTAAGGACAAAAATTAAGGACTTGTATAGAAAACTTAGAGATTTATGATAATTAGGATGCATGTCCCCATGACTTGAGACTTTGAAAAAATAAACTTAGTAACATCACCCCTCCATAGAAATTATTTCACTTATTTTTGGAGATCATTAGTCTTCCTAATCAATCTACTTATGATTAATCCCTTAATCGACCCTTTAGCTTTAATAAAATTCTAATAAATCAAGATTAATTCCAAAAATTACCCAAAATACCTCTAACTAACCTTAACTGAACCCTTAATCAGTGAAAATTAAAACCCCTTTAATTTAATATTAAATTCAACTTTAATTTAATTTTAAATGAAAGTTAATGTTTAATCAATTTAATTAATTAAGAATAATAAAAAATCCCAAAAATTCTTTAAGCACTTGCTGATCTCTCATTAGATAATTTTTTATCTTTGGAGTTGGTCTCAAGAAGTTTAGAACTTGTTTGGGCTCAAATTATTAAAAGAGCTTTTAATTAAGATAATTAAATAAATCCAATAAATCCCCAAAATTCTAAAATTTATAACTAATTGTAGAAAATTCAAAATTAATTAAACTCAAAGGATAATGACTCATATTAAAATCTAGTATTTTCTAAAAATGTCAAATCCCCAAAATCTAGTCAAAGTCAAAAAGTCAACTTTCTGATCAACCTTAGGTCACAATGAGGTTAAAACATCTAAAAATCATAACTTTTCGTAGAAAACTCTAAATTGAGTGTGCTACCAGTCTAACAACTTACAATAAGGTCTAGTAATTATTAAAAATATGAAACCTTTAAATTTCCCTCTAATTCTAAAAGTCAAGTTTTAACCCCTTCATTTTTTTTTGATGAAATGCAATTGTATTAATACTAGAAGAAAAAACCCTTAAAACAAGCTACTCAAGTAAAATCTAAAGAATCACATTCCTCCTTCAAGCATAACAAGAATGAAGGAGAAATTTCCTCTAAGCTCAGATCCTCCCAAAAAAAAGAATTCTTTAAAGCCAATTTAGCACAAACATCAGCTAATTTTTTACAATCTCTTTTGGAAAAAGAAAACAAAACTTGGTTGAAATCAAGAAGGAAAGCCAAATTATCATCAATGATCTTACTAACCTTCCATGCCTTCATAGCCGATTGTAGAAATTTTATAATATTGAAGTTATCCCCTTCAATGATAATTCCTTGAGCTTCAATCATCCATTCTCGAATTATATTCTTCAGATAGAGAACCACCTTCAATTCTTTTTGTGCAATGTCCCAATGCATAAGATTAGCTCCAAAAGCTATTAGAAATCTACCTTTATCATCCCTTGCCACACGTCCAAAACCAGCCACATTATTGCTTAAAATAGATGCATCTACATTTATTTTTATCCACCCGGGTGGAGGAGGATATCAAGAGCAAGATAGCTTCGCTGGTTAGCATTCCAATTGTCTGGAGTAGAGTTAATAAAATTACATACAATTAACAACTTAGTTAACACACTTAAATAATTCCTAAAATATATTAATTCATTAAAATTTCAGAATTTTCTAACTTGATTAATAAAATTCTCAACCAACCTCTTAAAATTAGTAATTAATTCTTTTTAATATTAATTTACCCTTTAATTCCAACCAACTTAAGTTAACTTAATTAACCCCGATCGTTACTAGGTAACCCAGGCCTATGCGGCTATTAACTTAGCCCCAAGGAAGGTGAAATAAACTGCACGACCTTGGTGTGAAACAAATGTAGCAATTGCTTAACAGTTAAAAGACATTTAAATCAATCCTTAATACACCACTATTTAAACTCTGACATAAAACTCCCTTAAGCCTTAACAAACTCAAACACTAGACAACACTAACTAATCACCCAACTTAGGATTTACCCCAACCAGACAACCTTATACACACTTTAGATGGTTTGCTAGGACAACCAACTCTAGATCAAGGTTAGGCCGGTGTTTACTTTTCTACTATGTACTAGATTTTTCGTGATTTTACTGTGTGGATGAAATTATCTTGCTGTGTCTGTTTACTTTTTACTGCACTCTGTGGATGATTGATGTATTTGGGGACTAGACTATCCTTTGGATAGGAGCGATCTGGATGTTCATATAGTTTTCTGCATGTGGCCACGCTCATGCGGGGAAATAAAATGGGGCTAAATTAATAAAAATTAATTATAAATATGCTTGCATATGTGCTTCATCTACTAAGCCCCCAAATAATTAAAAGAGTGTGACCAGTGTGTTTATTTATTTTTATGCACATATATAACTGCTTGGGAATATTTTTGATTTATTAATTACTTAGGATAACCCTACAGGAGAGTCTTGATTTTTTTTATTTTTCATACGAATGTAATTTGTGTAAGTATTAAGTGTTGTGAAAGTGTAGTTTGGAGTTGAGATACCTAGATCCAAAGGTTGGATTGCAAAGAAAAAAGGACACCCCGTAGGGGAGTAGCCTTTTTCTATTTGGAGATCTAAATTTGGATCACTTCTTTCTTACCCAAAGAGGAAAGAGTAGCCTTCCCCTCAAAGGAAGTGTTATCCATTTGGGTAGCCTACTACGAAGAGTCCAAGAAGCCTGAAGGAAAGGAACCTGAAGGAGAACAAGATTGAAGATCTGAAGACAAAGAGTATCCCACTCAAAACTACTTGCGTCTCTATTTGGTTTACAATCCAGTTTGTTGTCAGTGGTGCCTGTCCACTTTACTTTCTGCAAGAACCACGCACACCTGATTTTTAAAATTAATTTTTCAAAATTTAATCAGATTTCTTTGGAAAAAATAAAAAATGATTGTTATTATCCTATCAAAAGAATTAAGATCGAGTGACATTTTCTGCCATTTGGGAAGATGTATCTCTCATTAAAAGGGCTTTTGATATGAACTTAACGATCACCCTTCTCACAGAACTCTTATTTTAAGTCTCAAATTTTTGTTTATTGAAACTCTCTATTAAGGATCTAATTTTGCTTTAACACCAAAAAATTTTGAAGAATCAACAATTGGAAGGATATATCAAATAAAAACATTCAGGCAAGATTGAAAGAAAACTCTCCCAGCTCCAATTTTTGTTAAAGTGAGACATTAAGAAGTCAATATTTAACTACTTGAAAATTTAAACTTGAAACAGGTCAATCATCATTGATATTTTAGATGGAAAATATTTCATACAATTGTGTCAACTAAAAAATCGAAATACATGCAGACAAATTGGGAAGTTAATAATCAATGTTGGAATCCAAATAAAATTATAATGCAACATTATCATAAAATATAAAATAGAATGTAAAGCTTATAATTTTGTTATTTAATACTTATAATGCAATATAAGAATTTGTTTTGAGTTTGTCTTAAATATATATTATAAGTTTGCCCCCTTAAGAGCTTGTTAATAAATGGTAAATGATTCATAAGAAATTTTCATCATGCTTGAAAATTTATGTAAGAGCGCTGCAACGCCAATCTCTCGAGTTTGAAATGTTCGAGTGATGCATTGGGGTGCTGAGGATTTGAGTGCAACGGTGTTAGGCAACATATTTAATTTTTTTTAAAATAGAATATCTAATTTCATTTATCAAAACTCTCACTAACCCCGTCCCACTCTCCATTCCTTTGCATGGCATAGTGAGGTGAAGAGGAGAGAAGTGTGAGAGAGAAAGCTAAGATTTAGTAGATATTTTTTGTTCTAATTATGAAAATTGCTCCAATGGTGATAGGTAAACCATTGACTTGAAACCAATGACTTGAATATAAACAATTTTAATTAATTATGATTGAATTGGATTTGGACAAAGAAGGGCAGAAGGGTTTATGATAGTAGAGTAAAACGCCTCATGCTTATCTGTGCATTGCATTTTGCAGCAGTATTTCACACATTGTTTTGGATTTTAGTTCAGCTTATTAGAGTACTTTGATTAAGTCAGAGCAAAACCTTGTATCTGATGAAAAGGATCCAAGTTAAATGCCAGCTAAGATTCTATTGGAATTAAAATTGTCACTTTTGCTGTTTGGCAATAGACTTTCTCTCCACTTCAAACTTGCCCTACCTGATCTCAATGAGCTACACCACCATCATCACCATCGTCGTCCTCTTTCTTATCACTACCATCACCTTTGTCTTCTACTTATTTTACTCTCGTTCCACCGCTCCCCCACTGCTTCAACTCGAACATGGTATTTTGAGAACTCTAGTCCATGAATTTCTCTCACCGGAATGACCATTATTTAGTATTAAAAATTCTAAAAGGTTATATTTTTTGTTCGGTTGCTTTGACGCTAATACCAATTTTCCTATATAAATGCAAGAGAATAAAAAGATAATGCAAATGCAATAAAGTAGAATATCCTCAATAACGAGGATATATCACATAAATAAATATGATAGATTTTTTACTATAAATATTATATGATAATATAAATTTTAAATTAAGTTATTATAGGTAAAACCATTGTATTTGTTACTTGTCATCATCACGAGCAAATAGAAACTTAAATCTAGTTTGTGTAAAAACAATAAAAGCAAAAGCCAATCTTACCTAAAATATATCAAGGATTATATATCTGTAATTGCATTAAGTAGTTTTGTAACTATTTTTTGTAGCTGTAATGTGGTAGCAATTTCAAAATTTTTAAATAAGAGCAACGTGAGCATGACAATTAAGAAGAAAGACTTGAAATTTTGAAATTGCTCACATTACTCTTATTCAAAAATTTTAAAATTGCTACCACATTACAACTTCAAAAAATAGTTACAAAACCACTTAATGCAATTACTGATATATAATCCTTGATATATTTTTGTTAAGATTCACTTTTGCTTTTATTTTTATACACAAACTAGATTAAAGTTTCTATTTGCTTATGAAGGTGACCAAGTACTACTGTTTGGTTGTCTGAAAAAGAAATACAGTGTAAAGTAAATGTAATGTATTCTGAATACTTTGAGCCTATTTGGTTATCTGCAAAATAAACGGAGTAGAATTGTTTCCCTTGTTTGATTAGGTATATCCAAAGTAAAGTATAAATATTTTTTTAATAATTTATTTTGGCATTAAAATAAGTATATTTATAAAAACAATTTATTTATAATAATTAATATTATTTGGTGTTATAAATTTTTTTTTATTTAATTCAATTTATTTAAACCTAAATCGAATTAAGTTAAGATTTACTTCAATCAAGCTTAATTTAGTTTGGTTAAAATAATTTATTATTATTTATTTCATAATAAATCAATCCCCATCCATCTTGCTATAGATTCTAACCAACTGCAACTTATCAAAGCTCCGAACAGCAAAACTATAACGACTATTATGACTTACGAGGAGTTATTCCCAAGTGCACGGCTTGTTTTTAATTATAATTTTATATGGAAAAAAAAATTACAGTGAAAATCTTTCTTCTTTTTTTGTTTTGCAGAGGGAAAATACAGATAATGTTGTACAAATATATTTGTATTTTTTTTTTTTTTACTTATGGAAATGCAACATGCACTTATCAAAAGAAGAACGAGTAAAAAAATAAAATCATTATATTAGGACTCGAACTGAAAAAAGGCGCTAGTTTTTCATTTTCCCTTTGGCATCAAAATGATCCTCGTTGGATTTCCGTTTTCGATTAGCTCCTCCTTTTCAAGCATTGATTGGAGTATCAGTACATCTACAATCTACATCCTTCCGATCCGAAATCTTGTATGAAAGGTGGATATTAGAGCTTCTCGCAGGTTTTTTTTTTTAATCTCAAATTTGTTTTTTATAAATGCAAGCAAGATGGAACGTAGATGTACAACGTTCTTAATAAAATCGCAGGCTTATTTTTCTGTTCTGCTGATTTCAATACAACAATTACAAACTGAAATCTACATTTCTGGAAGTTTATTTGCTAAAATTATGGATGGCAGAAATCTGTAATTAAAAAAAAAATCAATAGTGAGAAAGATAGGATTGTGGTAATTCTATCTAAAATTAGTTTCTTTCAAATAGCACTGTACCTAAAAAACCTTCAGAGATTACCTGAACTTTGACATGCCGCAAATGCATTTGTCCACAAGCTAGAAGACCTTTTTCACTCTGCATATTCTTCAGCCACTGTTTGAACAAAGCCGATTCGATGGCGATCATGTGATCATAAAACAAAAATCAAAGAATCTAATATTTATATCTCAAATAAGCAAGCTTAGGAATATATAAAGCTACCCACTGAGAAATAGGAATTAGAATCAATGTCTTCATTCGACTATTCTAATATTTCGCTAGCTATTCTACGGCAAAACTCTCAAAACAAAATTAAACGGAAGCCGTTTGGAATAAAATATCCAATACTACAGCCAAAATTTTGCATCAGACTGCAAATTATTCATGCGTTAAAACCTAACTCAGCTTCGGGTTCAAAAATAGTTTGAAACAACAAAGCATTCACCTGTCTAAGAGACGCACATCAACTGTTCGATAAAAGTCCTTGACCGAATTTTTACCCATTACCAAACTCTAGTTACATTTATTGAAAGGCCATCTACCGGAACTGGATCTGGAACTAAGATCATCAAAAACTAAGCCAACAAATAATCTCCACAGAACGGGAAAACATAAGAAACAATAGACAACAAGACAATAATAATGCAAACTAAGACATCAATATAATATCTCTTCAGCAAGCACGATTAGAACAAACGGCGGTATCTCGATGAATTTAACATGGCCACCATTTTAGCTATGAAATCAGGTTATGGTCCTCAAAGACATTAACTAAAAAAAATGTGAAAAAAACCCTATCTAACCAGCGATTTCACACATTTGTACACGTAACGAAATTTGGGAATCAGAATATGATCAGTAGCAGCGGCGATGAGGCAGAGTGCGTTGTGAGAGGCATCGCACTGGCGTATCAATCGTACCAAGGAAGTCGGGGGTGTTCTCTGTGACGCCCCAAGATCTAACTTGGAAAGAATTTCGAACAATCCATCAACAATTTACCAGAGCTATCTATAACCTCAATCAAACAGTCTAGCAAAAATCTATAACATTTTAAAACATCAATCTACAAGTCGATTCATTCCTCAAAAGATCATATACAATACTCATGAACTACACTATGACCACAAGAACTGAAATCTATCCTGTCCTGAGTACAAAAGAATGACTATAACCAAAAGAACAAAAAACTGGAGATTCCTGATCAACCTCAATCTCCTTCTCCCTTGCCCTGACCTAAAAATATTAACCACACATAATGAGCTTCAAAAAGCCCAGCAGGTCACCTAATACCTACAACTGAAATCAAAGCACGGTACTAGAAACAATATGCATGTCAGTCAATCAAATCCATAACAGTCTATTTCACATGATCAATGAATCTATGCAAATACGGAAATCAAATCAGTAGTCAATGCAGCGGTAGCAGAATCAATAAACAGTAGGAAGAACTCCATCAAGCTCACTCAATACACGTCAAATCTCAGAAGAATCCGTAAATAGTAGAAAATCAGTCAATCAATCAAATCAATCTCTATCAAATCGAATCAATCAATGCCGTACACATGCATTTCAATACAATAGTCTTACTGAACAAGTACAATCACTGACTATTATCAATAGTGCTGTTGTAGAAATCCATATTGCTGTTGTAGATATCCATCCGTTGGTTCAATAAGAGTCGTAACTCTGTGCCCGTCGGCTGCCCGTCGGCATATTAAACTCCTTATGACTCCCAATCGTTATATCAATGATCAATAGTTTAAAGGAAAGCCCGTCGACCCACCATCATGTACAGGTCAAGTCGATCTCCAACCAACGGTTCAACCAGGTTCCACTTATCTTTCAGTAATAATAATTAGATAGTCACATTCGTATGCATTCAAATCATCAATTTCGGAAAAATCGGAAATCGTACGAAAATCCAGCGGCATAACGGCAGTATACAAAATTTACACAAAAATCACAGAATTCATAAATTACCAAATTAATACAGAACGTGCACAACAACAATATAAGACTTTTATTCTACTGAAGAAACATCAATCAACAACCTGATATTTATCTATTCGATCAAAATCATATAGAACCCAAAATAGCCGGTAGAATCGTTACAGAAAACACTCAAAACGTGTAGAAAAATCATATCAATAACATATCAAAAGTTGTGCGGTGAAAGTTTCGTCAATACAAAATGCGGCGCGTTTATCGGTAACGAAAACAGAATTCTGTGCATAAAACGACCAAAACTCAACATCTTCGAAAACAGAAATAGGATTCGGAGTCCTTACCGCGAGATAAACAATCCTTCCAACAACGGCGACGGATGAAAAGTGCTCCGCGGCCTCCGAAATCCGGCTTTTTCCTTTGCTTTTCTTCTCTTTCTCTCTCCTCAGATATTTTGTTTTATAAAAATGATTTTCTCTCTCATTAAATCGAGCTGATTTCCTTTTAAAACAAGTCTGATCGGCCCGACCGATCGCCACATCGTCCAGGACGATGTGAACAAAATCAAATCGTCCAGGACGATATCTCAGGACGATAATTAATGTTTTGCTCTCGGGATTTTTGTCTTATCTGATCGTCCCAGGACGATCCAAAAACGGCCTGGACGATCCACTTCCAGAAAATCAGCTGTTTCACTGCACTGATCGTCCTGGACGATCCCAATATCGTCCCGGACGATCCTGGGAGGAAAATCAGATTCAGAGAGTAAATCAAAGGACGAGCTCTCACATTCTCATAGCCGGAGAAAACTTCGTTTAAGATCTCACCAAATGCTCGAAGAATTATTCCGTGGTATCTCGGTGAATTTAGAGCTAAGAATCGCTGGAGAAGCTCCAGTAACTCCTGCACGCCGACGATCTCCTTCTGCACGATCATCTGAAGCATCGATTGCCTGAAATCACCCAACGGATCTACCAAATCCTTTGTCACTGCGACGCTATCCGCCACTCGTCCCTCGCTGCGAGTCCTCGTACAAGGCTGGTTCGTAATAATTGGCGCCAGAGGTTTTGTAACCCGCTCATTTTGAGCGGTTTTCGAAGTCGCTCGAATGACCCTTCGTAATACACCGCTAATGCGTCCGAGTATTTTCTTATGTTCCACTTAAAACTAACCAAACAACCTAATTTATGAAATACATGTATTTAAATTATTTTACCCTCCTAATTCTGCATACCAAACAACCCCTAAGTAATTAACCTAACCAAAGACGTCTCTCATTTGCTTATTACTTTCGTCGCAGCAGGCGAGGCGGAAAACCCTCTCTTCTCCTCTTTTGTCATAGCGCTTTCACTCTCTCTCCTTTCTTCTATTCTAATCTTTCTCTATCAAGGCGAAGCTCAAAGGTCGGCCATGGCGTACGTGGACCACGCCTTCTCGATCTCGGACGAGGATATCATGATGGAGAGCTCCTACGTGATTCAGAACCGGCCGCCGGTGAAGGAGATAGCACTAGCCGTTTCTCTCCTTGTATTTGGCGTCCTTGGAATCGTTATCGGGATTGTCATGGCTTACAACCGGGCCGGCGGAGACCGTGCCCACGGTAAATACTGAGCAATTTTCCCCAAATCTAGTAGCTCTTTAGGATTTCAGCACCACTCTGATTTTACCTATTTTGTTTTCTTCCGTTTTCGAAATTAGGGATTTTCTTTGCGATCTTGGGTTCGATGCTCTTCTTACCGGGTTTCTACTACACGCGCGTGGCCTACTATGCGTACAAGGGGTACAAGGGTTTTTCCTTCGCGAACATTCCGGCTGTGTGATGGATGGTTTGAGCTTAGCCTTTGTACAGATCCTTGAACTAATATACATCTCTATTTGTCCCTCTCTAGTTCTCTTTGCAGGTTCTTTCTGCTACTATTGCTGTTTTAATTTTGAATGACTGATATTTTATGTATATTTAGTTGTTTACAATTGAATAAGATTTCTTCCAGTTATATTGACTGCCTGCAATTTCTCAGCACTTACTTTTTTATGTCTGCTTTTGTAAGGCAGAATTGAACCTTTCTTATAGATGTGATTATCCGAGCATCTGATTTCAGCCGTTTGTATATTGTTAGGTTGCTTTTAAGCATATTTTTCTGCATCTCAGAAACAAATTTTGTAAGAGTTTGTACTTAAAATGGATCAATTGGCATACGCTGAGTTAATTTTGTCATGAAGTTGGGAGAGCAACAGGCACCTTCTTCACTCCCTTCTATAATAATGGCATTCCTCTTTTAATGCTTCAGGGTGCTCTGAGTCTCTTTTTTAAAAAAAAGACTACTTTATTATTTAAGCTGGGAATTTCCTTGAAAAAGATCCCTCACAAATTGATTTTTAATGGATGTGTTCTAGTTCTTCCTCATTTGTGTTTAAGAAGTTATGAAAACATTGTGATTGTTGTGTTTGTTGAAAACTTTTATGAGAATTTATAAATTGCTTAGGGGCACTTTGTTTTGTTGGTAGAGTTACTTTTTGGAATGTCCAGTTCATTTCAAAATGAGTTATTAACTTATCAACCGGTTATTCTTCTTTCCATTCCCCTTTATTGTGGATCACTCGACATTTGCAGTTATAAAAAAAATTCTTATGTTCAGATAATTTAAAATGGTTTCATGTACTTGTTTGTAGAAAGTTTCTTTGTTCTTTTGACTTATTTTACTTCTTATTTTTTCCTTCTTCTTGTCTATGGCATTCTTACCGTTTTCCTTTTTATGTTCTTTAAATTAATATGAAATCCAATATCTATGTTTTCTTATTTTTGTTGTTTGGATATTTAGCATTTATAAGTGGGTTAATCAACAAGCAGATGGCTACATTAAATGAGGAGCTGAGAGCTGGCGTGTTGCGTTGAGGAAGGATAGGTACGGGTGTGTGAGAATGAGATTGAATTGGGGAGTTATTGGTGAACTGATGGATAGTGGAGGGTAGACCAGCGGTAGGAACCAGTAGAAGGGGTGGGATGGAGCTAGCTGGAGTGGACTGAGTGTTGTTGGAATGAGTGAGTTGGGAATAGGGAAAGATGTTTTCATTGAAGATAATGTGATGTGAGGTGTAACTTCTGTTAGTTGTAGGGTCTAAGCATCGATAGCCTTTTTGGGCCTAAGCGTATCCGATAAAAACGCATGGTTGAGAGAGGGGCGAAGCTTGTTTACTGCATACGGTTTTAACCATGGATAGCATAGGCATCCGAAAACTTTGAGTTGATTATTATTTGGGTTTTCCCGATAGAGAGGTGTGTATGGGGATTTGTTGGAGGTATTCAGGGATAGTAAGTTGCTTATTAAGTAGACCGCGGTTAGGAGAGTGTCGACACATAGGTGAGATGGGAGAGAGGCTGTGATGAGAAGAGTGCGAATGGTTTCGGTGATGTGTTGCGTTCGGCGACGCTGTTTTGAGGCGGGGAGTACGGACAAGTGTATTGATTAATAATGCCTTGATTTGTTAAGTGAATTTTGAAGTTTTTGTTAATGTATTCACCTCCGCCGTCAGTGCGAAAGATATGGATGTGAGATTGAAATTGGCCGTTAATCATTTTTTGAAATTCGAGAAATTTGGCAAATACTTCAGATTTGTGTTTAAGCGGATAGACCCAGGTAAACTTGGAGAATTCATCTATAAAGCTAACATAGTATCTGCATCCGTAAGTAGAGGTGGTGGGGGAGGGTCCCCAGACGTTCGAATGAATCATGTAAAACGGATTGGAACTAGTACTTTGAGATTTTGTAAACGGTAATTGATGGCTTTTAGCCATTTTACATGAATTACAGTGAGAATTAAAAGATGAAATACAGATGTTGGGAAATTTATGTGCTAGGTAGGAGAGCGTGGTAGATGACGAATGTCCGAGTCTACGGTGCCACAATTCCGGAACCGGTTGGGTAGAAAGAAGAGCGAGCTGAGAGGGGTCGGTGGCATTGTGTGAGGGGCTTGAATGGGGTAGAGCCCATTAATAGACGGATCCTTGAGAAGAGTTTTGCGGGTCTTCCGATCCTTGAGTTCATAACCATCCGAGGAAAAAGTTATGAGACAGTTATTATCATTAGTGAGTTTATGAACGGACAAGAGATTAAATGAAAGGTTTGGAATGAGATTTAAATGAGATAGTTGGAGGCTATCTTGCGGTGTGGGTAAGAGGCCTTTACTGATGTTTGGATGGGAAGCTGTTGACCGTTCCCGAGAATGACTTGAGTAGATCCGGTGTAAGGTTGAGTGGATTGGAGATGGGTTGGTTAGAGGTCAAATGGTATGATGCTCCGCTATCAAGGAACCATTCGGTCGAGGGATGGGATGAGGAGGAGGTGAATAGCGCGGCGGTAGGTTGTTTTGTGTTGTAGTCGTCATCGTGCCGATGCTAGCATTTGACTGCGGATTGGCCGTTCTTGCCGCATATTTGGCAAGTGATGAGAGATCTTGCAGTTCTTGCGCCACAGTTGGTGGTAGTATTGGATCGGTTGTTGTAGGAATTTCGAACGCGAGTTGAATGTGATCGGCCGCGACCGCGAGTAGCAGCAAGTGCCGTGGCATTACCTGATAGTTGGATAGATTATAATTCGCAGGTAGTTTCATGAGCAAGGTTTAGTTCTTCACTGCAGAGAAGAGTGTAAAGATCGTCGAGATTTAATGGTTAAAGATTGGTGCGTATCGTAGTTTTGAAGGTTTGATAGGTCTGTGGAAGACCGTCCAAGGTGTAATGAATGATTTCTTCTACAGGAATAGGTGCGCCTGCGGCTGCAAGGGAGTCCACTTTGGCTTTGATGTCGAGAAGATATTGGGACATCGTTTTTTTTTTCATTGTGAGGTAGTGAAGTTCATGCCGCAGTTGTATGCTAGATTGGCGCCGACGATCTAGGATAGCCCAGATCTCGGTACAATGATCGGTGGAGAGGACATAGGGCAAGATAGTAGGAGATATGATGGAGTACAATGCGGCGGCAAGATTTTGATCTTGCAAGAGCTAGGTATCGTATTGGGAATTAGGTTACTGAGTACCATCTGTAGCTATCGTTCGTGGGGGCGGGGAGGAGGTGTCGTCCAAGAATCCATGATATCTGTTTGCCCTGAAGAGTTTGAGTACCTGAGAACGCCAGAGAGGATGGTTGTCGACAGTTAGGGGTTGGGTGACGACGTTTTTGATGTGACTCATAAGAAATTTAAGTGACGTCGGAATTGTCGGGGAGGTGGAAGGAGGCGTTTCTTCCGTAGTGGAGACTTCGGGAGAGGAGGGATTTGAGGTGTTGGCCATGAGGGATCTTGAAGAAGAAGAAGAAGGGGAAGAGGGAAGATCAGGAAGAGAGGAGCGTTATGGCTCTGATACCACGTTGAAGGCTGAAGGAAGAAGGAGCCAAACAGAGGACAGAGAAGAAAAGCTATTGTATTTCATATTCACTTAGGCACGGTACAACGGTAGTATATAGAAACTTCGGTACAATAAATGTAAAACTAAATACAAGAAAGTACAATTGGAACGTTGGGCCACATGCCAGGTGCACCCAATGGGCGTATTTGTCCTTTGCTAACAAGTTTACCATCAACTTCTTGTTTATTAGTTTCCCCTTCTAGAGAGAGATAAGCTTAATCATCTCCAGTTGCATATCTACTTTAGGTTATTTGATGGGTCCCTTACTCTAAATTAGAGAATATCTCCATTGTTTAGTACTATCTATATTAATGCCTCTTGATTCCCTTAACTACCATTGCCAAGGAATTTCATCACAATTTAGGCCTTTTAAATTTTACTTACTTTAATTTTGAGATGGGCCGCTCTTTGCATGAAGCAACCTACTAGGAATGTTGTTCAAGGGGGAGATCCGCTTTTGTGTACACATTAAGGCTATCTATGTCCTTAAAAAGTAAAAAATGGCTTGGTTTGACATATTTTGCCAGCGCCTTGGTGATATTGGTCTCCATAGCAGAACCATAAATCATTCTATGTTCGCCCACCATATTGCCACCTATTTTATCATTCTTGTCATTTAAGTTTGCAAGATCTTGCTCACTAGGAGTCATCATAACAATAACTTGGAAGTAAAAAACTACCTACAAAGTGTTTTATTACAAAAGATATGGGTTGACCGTCTATTTTCTTAGAATTTACTTTGCAGACAATAAAGTGGGTCATTACTTCAACGAAAGTTTGCCATTGATTTTTTTTGTTTATAAGCCAGCTTATAGCACCTTGGAGCCTTAAACAACCTCAAACAACTTTTGACAACAAAAATCTACTGGATTATGCATCTTAGTATCTGAGTTTTGTCTGCAAGTTGATTTATTTGATTGTCACTAGAAATAAATCTTATTTGTTGTTGGGGTTGTTAGGCAACATGTGCAAAATATAAAATAAAATAATTGGAAAGTTGTTTATGTATTCTCAAGTATATCAAAAGGTCAATTAGAAAAGATTTTATTATGTAATAAGAACAAGCAATTGAATGCTGTCTCTATTGAATACTATAAGCGTACTACATGGATGTTAAATTTATTGGAAGTAGCCTACACATTTATTAAAGTAAGAAATAAACTTTTGTGGCTAGTTCCAATGAAGAGTTTCAATACAAGGCAATGCTTCATTCAACATGTAAATGATTTGGGTTAAAATTCCCCGAATTCTTTCAGGAAAATTTGGCCTTCCCATTACTCAGTCACATGATATTATGATTATCATACTGCTATCCACTTTGATGGTAATTATATTTTTTATAAACGAGCTAAGTATAAAGTTTGTCATTTTATTAGGGATATTGTGCTTTCCAAAAAGATTATTACTTGTCATGTTTCTAGTTCATGTGCCATTGGTTGATATATTCACCAATGTTTTGGGACATCTGATATTTTCTTGCATATGAGAAAAATTAAAGTTGATATATATATATATATATATATTCTCTATTATTTGCTTCCTGATTTACTCTTCCTATATGCCTATAAATAAGCATCTTTAGTCAGTGAATAATATAACAACCAATATTTCTTCCCAACAAGTTACATAGTAGAAGAAGAGCTACCTTGCTTTATGAGCATTACATCAGAGAAGTTGAGAAGAATAACTTTGTGGCTATGAGAATTAGGTGTTGAGGATAGAGGACGGAGATAAGCGTGCATGGAATGGCAGATTTGTAGTAGGTAAATTGAGAATGGAATGCTTGAAGAATAATAAGAAGGGAAGAATTGAGGTGGCCGAAGAGAATGTGCTGCATTTGGAGATAGATATAGTTGGAGAGGAAAAATGTTGTCAACAAGATAATTTATTTTACTAGAAACTCAGCTAGGCCATGACAATATCATATTTTTCCTTTTGCTGTGGTTTTCTTTGTTTCTGTGGGGTAATTATTACATGTTCTGTTTAGGTTAAATTAGTAATTGAGAGCTGAGTTGATTTTTTTTTTTCATTAAATTTAATACAAAGTGGGAGTAATTTGATTTTTGCTCTTGAAGTTGTGTCATTGCAGTGAGTATAATGTCTTAGATTATGACGCTTTATGTAACTTCATGTCAGGAAAGTATTGGTTCCTCAGAAAATCATTTCATTTGTTTTTATATTAAGTGCTCTTTTACCGGAATGCATCCTACTAGTGGTGTCTAGATTGGGATTAATTATTCTGTGCGGACGCCGAACATCATCCGGAGATCAATTAGAATGCGTCACATCAATCCTGTGCTCGGTACTGCTGATGTGGCGTATTTTGATTGGTCTTCGGATAGTGTTTTGCGTCCGGTCTCTGCAGAGAATAATTTTTCCTAGATTGAACGATTCAAATTTTATTGACAGAATGCCTGAGCAACTGGTTTGTAAATAATAGATGGATTCGCAAGCAAGTTTACATGCCAGTTCAAAGGGTTTATATGCTCAGTTTTTCTCACTGTAATAGTTTGATGAACTATCATCATCATTAGTATTATCCCAACTATTTGTCGCTGTCATTATGAATTCTTACCTTTCATTCATTCATTCTAAGACATTCCAAGCGTTGCTTGAAATATTAAAAACCTATTCTTCACTGAACTCCTACCTCTTTAACCTTTTATATCTACACTTCTACTTTCTAATATTTTGACAAAATTTTCTCTACTATAGTGAGATAAATATGGTAAGATTAATATTTTTGTAAATAGTTTCATTTGAACTTCAGTCATGGATATATTCAGTGCAGACTGCAGTCAAGGGGTTCTTTAGTGATTTGGTGCAAATCCGTTGAACAATAGCTGCATATTGGATTATGATTCTAAACCTATGTTATGTATTATATGGTAATATCTGATATTATAAATATAACGCTGTATTAGTGAGAGGGATAGATTGTGAACAAAGCCGAGAATCAGTTGTGGACAATGAGGACACTTAAAGAACAGCTCAAGCATGTTTTGCAGGCATCATCTGCTGAGGCTCCTTGCTGGGGTTCACGCATTGTTGCGATTGCTCAACGGGCTTAGTCTGTGGCTATTGGATATTGATTAGGTCTAGGAAACTGAAATAGTTGTTTAAATGAATAACAACACAGAAAAATCGATTGCTTGCAGAATTAATTCTTTTCTCATATGGCGAGGGAACTATGCCTCGAGTCATGCATGCAGGTTTTGCCATTATCTTTCATTCTATTTTTTGAGAAATTTCTCTTATATTGCTTTCATCCTGGAAGTATGCTTTAATTTCTTCCATTGGAAGTTTTTTTTTTTTATTTTACATGTGGTATGCATAACTCATGGAAGTTTGTTGTTGGAGCTGAAGGATGAGATTTTGATGGAGCAAATTTTGATTTTCTTGTGGTACAAAGCACAATAGTCCATAGGCATTGTCTTTATTTTTGTCACGTGGATCTGGTTGTAGAGTTTGCACTTCTTTTTTACACTTTGTTTGTTTGGGACAATTTTCTTACTGTTTCTTAAAGCAGTTTTTTCTATTAGAAAGCTGTTTATGAAACAGTAAGAAAGTTGTTCCAAACGAAACCTAAATCATACAACATTTTGGATTATTTTTAGCTGATCTGAAAGTAATCGGAGAGATTTTAAAAGTAGTTCAGACTAGCATTTTGAATGCTTTGCCTTTTTTTCATCGTTAGATTTTTTCTATGTTTTGGAAGTCTATGTTAAATGGTTTCCATTAATCTGCTGTGTCGGCGTTTCTCTTTCATTTGGAAAAATGGAAATTACGTCAGTCTTGGGGCAACCACAATGAAATTTATGAATTGAAGCTTTTTTACTTTCTCGTTATTCTGCTGACCGTTTGAGTTGTTGAGCTTGTAAAAACAATTTCCTGATGTTTCTAGCGATGATGATTTCCTGAATGTGGGTTGTCCAATGGAGAGATTATTACATGCAAAGTCTGGATCGAAGCTGCGTCCGGATTCTATGAGTGTGTACAGTAAAAGCGCAATAACACACTATGTTCTTACTGCTCATACTCATAATCCGGGCACTACACTCTTACTTCACATAATCATAGAATCTGGACGGTTCTCTTATCCGGACTATGCATGTAATAATCTCTGTTCAATGAAGATGAATTCTTGTGTAGGGCAATTCATATGAAAAACCTTTGGTGAAATGCCCTATCTTTGTTAGAATCGTGTAAGATAAAAAGCACGATTATGAATATTTTATGTGAGAGTCATACCTTTTCATTTTGTTCCTTTGTTAATTGACTTTATTGTGTTTGTTTATTGTGTGGAGGATTTATATACATACACACAATGTTTTATTTACGTATATGATATCTCAATATGTTATTTATTTATATAGCATTTAAATGTTTTAATTACATAAAAATTATCATAAATATATATTTTTTAAGTCAAATACACTTTTTTTATGGATATATTTTAATAGCGTTGAGATACCAAAGTTTTGATGTTATATTTTTAGAAATTTTGAGAATAATTACGTAAACATAAATAAATTAAAAAAAGAATTATCAAATCTTCAAACATGACAAGAAGCTGTAAAATTTGCATGAAATCGTCTCAAAAATGGTGGGGGGGGGGGGGGGGGGGGGGAGGGGGGATAAAAAATGAAGAAAATGCATAAATCACCACGTGGAAGGTGAGTTCATCACATGAATGATGCCATGTGTCTTTTTAGATCGGTACATCATGACATACGATTTTATCTATTTTTAAATTTTAAAACTTTTCCTTTTTCATATTTAAATTTATATATAATTGTTTTTAAAACTTTACCTTGAATTAGATCATTATCAAATTTACTTAAAATAACTCCAATCAAATCAAGATTATCTTCAAGCTTTGCCACAAGCTACACACTTGATAGATAATTATCAAACTTAGGATCTATTGGGTTGGATAAAAAAAGGAATGCATGGTACAATGGGATGCAATGTATTTAAAAATTTGCATTATTTGGTTAATTGTAAATTAAATGTAAGTCATTATTTTTGTTAACAAGGCAAGAATAAGGCCCGATTGTCATCATGGAACCATTGTTGGGTTTTCGCCATTGGACCATCACCTAACTATAATAATTTTATCATAATTATCCAAATATGGTACTCTAACCACCATCATCCGATTAAAGCCATTCGACCACCATCGCCTCACTATAACTCTCTGATCTCTATCACTTAATTATGATTCTTTGATCATTATCACTTGACTATAATTCTTCGTCTACTGTTACTTGATTGCGGTCCTTTGATCACAATCATCTGACTATGATCTTTTGATCACAATTACCTGATAACTATCAATTAACCATTGTTATCCCACCATTATCTTCCAACTACCATTACTCGACTATGATCCTCTGACCACCGTCACTCTATTATGGTCCTCCAAACACCACTACTCAATTAAATTATTTTAATATGTTCACTTGATTATAGTCCTTAACCTTAGTCACCCACTATTGTCCTTCGATCATTGTGACCCAATTATGGTCATCCAACTACTGTTGTTTGGCTATGGTTCTCTGACCACATGCATCTAACTACATTCCTACATCTACCTTCATCCGACTACAGTCTTTCGACCATCGTCACCTAACTATGAACATTCAAACTCTATCATTTGATTATGTTCATCTAACCATTGTCAGTTGACTATGCCTAGGCCCACTAGCAATGTCACCTACCATTGCTACTAATGTTAATCAAACTATCATTTATAAGATCAATGTACTGTATCGACACTAACTCTAACTCTTGATGTCATTATTAGGATTTAGGCTTGACTTTTTTGTCTCTAATCTACAACTTCAAGTACGTAGTATGGTTTATTGCATTATTTTTTTACTATATTGAATCAATGTATTCCGCTAAAGAAGGTTATTATTTATTGCCAATGAAAAATAATAGTATAATCATTTTAACTTGACTATAACCCATAGCTTTTTATTGCTTTCTCAGATTTTTCACATAAATACTTTATTATCTCTTACAAATATTGTACTCTTTTATCTGTGTTCGTGCTAGATTTTCTTATAAATACTAAGATAACAAACTCTCTAACCTAGCATCGTGAATGTTCTGACATGTAACAAAGATTTTTTTTTTTTTAATTACATTTTCCTTTATCATTTCTTTCTACTGCCTATAAATAATCACTATTGTATCAACATATTATTCAATTCAATCAAATATTCTAATTTTTTATCAACCTGAATCTTAGGTACATAGCTTGTCTCTCCTAAACCTTTCATTTGGAATTGATTGGTGAGCCAATTCTTTACATTTGATAATCCATTAACTTCAAAGCTTCATTTTCAATATTTTATTTACATAACATAACATTAAATGGTTTTATTAATTATTCAATATGAAAATCTAAATCGTAATTCATTGGTACTTGTCGACCATTATTGATAGTAATGTAAATAAGTCGAGTTGAGCTAGGCTTGAACTTGAGCTTGATTAATTGATCAAATTTGAGATAGAACTCAAGCTTAATTCTACAAGTCTAAGTCAGCTCACAAACCCGCTCATTTATTATGAAAAAAAGAACATTATTATGATTTAAATACTTAATATAATAAAATGATAAAATCAATGAGAAATTAAAATATAATTGTTGCGTGCTAGAATATACGCGGCAGTAGAGTTATGAAATATTCGTCTTAGGGTTGCACGAGTATTCCGCACACAAACAGAAAAGAGAAAATGAACACCAAGGTTTTTACGTTGAAAACCCAAAAGAGGGAAAAAACCACGTGGCCTCGCCCAGTTGCAAAGTTCTACTAGTATTTGTTTGAAGTACAAAGGTTGATCCGTCTTACAAATCAAGACGATCAATTTACGATCAACTTCTCACAAAGTTACAAAGTTCTGCAAATTCCTGGCGTTTCCCAAAAATCCGGCAGAGTTCCGGCATCTTCAGGCGGCAAGAAGAGCTCCGGCGGTGGTCGAGGAGGTGAGGAATCTCCTTTTCCCCTTTCTCCTCTCCTTCTTCTCTCTCTTCACTTGAGTCCCTTTGGTGTAGAATGAGGGCTCTATTTATAATTTTTCTGGAGTGGCATAGCCCGTAAATAGGTGTGAGATCAAAGGCGAATTGGGAGTGGTTTGAATGGACGGCCGATATCGAATCCTTTGATCATGCACCGTTCGTTGGACATTTGAAGGCCTTAATGATGTCGAAATTCAATGATCTTGGGCTCGTTGGATTCGTCTCGTCGAGCCGTTAGTTTCGAGTATAAGCTCGTCAAAATCGGAGACCATTTGGTAACTCAAATTGCGGTTTGAACCTTCCAACAGCGCTTTGAACCCTTGATTCGGACTCATTTGGGCTCGGATTGGGTTGATCTTGGTGTCGTTGGGTTTGTATTTCCGAGACGCTCAGTTTGACTATAAGCTCGCTGAAATCGGAGTTCATATGCTCCCGAAATTAATTCTTGAAGTTTCCAACTAGCTTTTGCCTCGAGATTCGTGCCCGATCAAGATATTTTTGTGATGACGTATCAATAACTAAGAAAGAATTACTTTATATAGTGAATTGAAATATTATTTTCAAATGCTAATAAATTTTGAAAGTGTGCTATATTAATTTATTTTAAATGAGTTGGCTCATAAACTAATAGGTTAAATTGGGACTAGCTCAAATTTGTCTTATTAGTTTGTTGAGCCCACTCATTAGCAGCCGACCCCAAACCCGCTCACGGGTTTGGCTCAGTTACGCTGTGTGAAGTGATGATGTTCTATGAGTTTGCATGCAAAGCACCTACAGAAAGCAGAAAACTTTCCGCCTTCTCTCTTCTCCAGTTCGACGATTACAACCCTACGTGGTTTTCCTTCCGCAAATCCTCTCACAGCACGCATCCTCCTTCTTCCTCGATCCCATTCTCCCACTTCCCCTCTCTCTTTACTTCCCTCCCATCACCTAACAACCCAAACATCTCCTCTTTCGACACATTGTCATCAGTTCCGAAACCGTAGTGACTTCACCAACGTCTTCCAGTGGAACTCTATCTTAAAAGCCCGAATCGATGCAGGATTCTTCGAATGCGCGCTCTCTCTATTCTCCTCAATGCTGGCAGGTGGCGGCCGACCCGATCATTTCACTTTCCCTCTCGTCGCCCGAGCTGTTTCTGCCCTCCCTGGCCGCTCCGGCCTCACAAAGGAAATCCACTCTCTTGGCATCCGTCTGGGTTTCAGCGGTGATGGATATTTCTGCAACTCCTTGATTGGTGTGTATGGTAGATGTAACGATATTGACTATGCTCGCAACATGTTTGATGAAATGCGTGAGAGAGATGTGGTCTCTTGGACCACTATGATCTCTGGTTATATTCAGAGTGGAGACGTCTTAGAATCCTTTAGACTGTTCCACGAGATGAGAACTTCTGGCATTGAGCCCAATTCTGTGACATTGGCAGTCGTTATCCGAGCATTTAAAGCTGAGCAAATTGTAGATGGTGGGAGGCAACTGCATGGTTTTGCAATCAAGAGAGGGTATGGGGGGCAAGAGTTGGTCCAAAATTCTATTTTAACAGCATATAGCAAGATGGATTGTTTCGAGGAGGCAGAGAAGCTCTTTAATTTTATGGAGGAAAGGAGTTTTGTTTCATGGAATATTCTGATGTTGGCATATTTTTCAGCTGGGGATTTCTTCAAAGTAGTTGAATTCTTTCAGAGAATGATGGCTGAATTGTATCCTAGTCCTGAGACACTGACTCTCGTCATCTCCGCGTTGAGCAAATGCAGCGAACCTCGGATGGGCCAGCAGATTCATTGCTATGCAGTAAAGTGTGGACAGATTGACATGGTTCTTCAAGCTTCTTTCATGGACTTCTATGCCCAGTGTGCAGATTTGGCATCTTCTTTTTCATTGCTTGAAGAAGTTGGCAAGCTCAATAGCAGCACCCCATGGATGGTTATGATGTGGGCATTGGTACAAAGTGGGCAATTCATACAAGCTATCAGCTTATTTCAGAAAATGCAAAATTTGGGTTTTGAGCCAAAGGTTGATGCTTTGAGCTGCTTGGTTACTGCATATACTCACTTGGGTGCCCTACTGCTAGGAAAAGTAATCCATGGGTACCTGGTAAGGCATCAGTTAAGTGCTGAATCAGAAGCAGAAAGGCTTGAAACATCTATTCTTAACATGTATGCTAAATGTGGTAATATCACTTGTGCGCGGAGGTGTTTCGATAATATGGTATACAGAGATATCGTGAGTTGGAGCTCAATGATGGAAAGCTATGCCATCCATGGAATGGGATTAGAAGCTATAAAGCTGTTCCACCAAATGCAGGAAGCTGGAGTCAGCCCAAACAGCATTACATTCCTTAGTTTGTTATCCTCTTGCAGTCACTCTGGTCTTCTATATGAAGGTTGTCAGGTTTTCACTTCTATGACTGAAAATTTTGGAATAAAGGCAGATCTAAGCCATTACACTTGCATGGTAGACCTTCTTGCTCGAGCCGGAAAGCTTACTGAAGCCTTAAATTTGATTCATTCCATGGATGTGAAGCCTGATTGGCGGATTTGGGGAGCTCTTCTTGCTTCATGTAGAGTACATGGAAATATTAATATTGGAGAATGTGTTGCTCAAAGAATGTTCGAATTGGAACCAGATAATGTGGGTTACCATATTATTTTGAGTAACATGCAAGCTGGTGGATACCAATGGGCTAAAGCTGAAAGAATTTGGAAGAACATTAAGGAAATAGAGTTCAAGGGTAGACCTGGTTGTAGTTGCATAGAAGAGAAGGGGGGATTTTCCTTTTTTGTTGCTGCAGATTACTCGCATCAACGAGCAGAAGATATCTATGAGACATTGAAATATCTGGGTAGAAATGTTCAAGATATCAAATGCTTGTGAAGCAAAATTTGCTGGAGATGTCCGATTGAGGAACTGGTTTGCTTAAATATGCTTTCTGTTACCAGATCTTTGTTCTCGAAACTTTGGCTTTCCAAGAATAGTAACAGAGGTATGACTGTCATGACTGTCAGTTAATGAAAATGTGCCAATATTTCCGAATTAAATTCAGTTAAATATAAATTATATTGAAACCAAACTCTGTGGCTTTGTTTGTCTTGCAAGAATTGGGTGGAAGCTGGAATTTTTTTTTTTTTTTTGCATTAAAATTTTATTTTTGGTGTTTGATTTGAATGTAAATGTAATTGGATTTACCTAGGAGGTATGAATAAATGTTATATATATATATATATATGTATTCCTAGCCAATATCATTAAAAAATAGGGAAAAAATCTTTCGTTCAAAAGTAATATTTCAGATAATATATGCATTTTTTCTATTTTCAAGTCTACAAGTCTACCTTTCTAATTTGAACAGGTTGACCATAGAATAAAAGAAATCGTCAGGTATGACTCTTAATTCTATTAACATATGTTTGCATCAAAATTTGAATTATTTTGATCAACTATTACAAAGAAAAAAAAGCCAAGAGATGGGCTGAAATATTATTAAAATGTCATTATATGGAATTAAACTGTTATTTATTTGACCAAAATTAGCCAAACACTTGTATGCTTAGTTTATAAGTATCTAGTTTTATTCTAGATTTGCATCTCTAGCGCAGCTTCCTTAATATCTTCAACAATTTGAAATTCAGTTGGTTCCATAAGTTTATGTTGGTTTGTTATTAGCCAGTTGCTCAGTGGGAAGAAGTGCTTGAAACCAAGTTCATCTATATAGAAACTGCTACTTTATGGATTTTTTCTTAAAAAGCAATCATGTTGAAGTATGTTCTTTTCTAAGCAGCATGGTTCTGATAGATATTTGATACCTCATCATAATTTCATCTTGATTTACTCTCCATTAGCTGCGTGACAAATAATTTAACAACAAAGAAGAATTAGTGAGTATAACCTTAATGATAATGGAAATGGACTTGCAGCTTGTACAAATATTAGTGAAACTCAGCTTGTATGTAAGCTTTAGTGTATGTTGGCCAACATGATCACCAACAATTTCCACCAATATATGGCAGCATAGTATTAGAATGGTGCATTGATGAGGAGATCTTGTTTCATAATACTAAATAGGTTTGCATATGGCATGGGTGGTGTTGCCTATGGTAGTTCAACCTCGTGTCGACTTTGTGCATGAGTGAATGGCATATTTGGTGTAGTCGACGACAAACTTTTCTCATAACATCTCGGTGATTTGGGCCAATTGCTTTACTTCGCTTTTAGAGTGGAGAACGGTGAAGATGCAGTATTCTTCATTAGGGGTGTAAATGAGTCGAGTAGAGTAGAGTATCTATTTAATCGAGATTAGTTTATATAGTTCTTATTCAACTCGAGCTTGACTTGTTAAAAAATAATAGGCTCTAGGTCGGCTTGATTGTTCAAGATCATTTGGAAAGGTCGAGCTTGACTCGATTGTTGAGTTCGATTTTTAGTTTTAAATTAAAAATTTTAATTTTTTTTAATTATTTTTCAATTTTTTTAAATGTTAAATTATTTGTTAAATTATTTATATAATATTAATTTAAACTAATTTCTAAATATATTTTAAGTTAATCGAATAGCTTAACAAGCTTTTGAGCTGAGCCCGAAAGAGCTCAAGTTTGAACTCGTGGCTCGATAAACTCGACTTATGAGCTTGTTGATGAGTCAAATTTGAGCTGGCTCAGCTCATTTACACCTCTATCCTGCATAATATTCCAAATAATATATGCAATTTTTCTATTTTCAAGTCTACCTTTCTAATTTAAACAGGTTGACCAAAGAATAAAAGAAATCGTCAGGTATGACTCTTAATTCTATTAACAGATGTTGCATCAAAATTTGAATTATTTTGGTCAACTATTACAAGGAAAAATAAGCCTAGAGGTGGGCTGAAAGATAATTAAAATGCCATTAAATGGAATTAAACTGTTATTTATTTGACCAAAATTAGCCAAATTTTGGTTAAAATTATTTCGCTCGTATATAATGAGAAAATTCAACTTATTAAATATGAATGTTGAGATAATATTAAAATTTTAAACTCTTGAAATTAAAGTTCAAATCATTTGAATTTTAATTTCAACAAATTTAGAGTGGAAACAAACAATTTAATGGGACTAGCTCATCTACATCAAAGATGTCTTAATCTAAATTTAAATGATGCTGGGGGGCTTTAACACATAAATTTTTGTAATTTTACTCGTACAGTGAATTCTATCAAATGAGTTAAATTCTCGTATTTATTTTTTCTTGAGTTTCCCACATAAATAACTTAGGTATTCCATGTGATCTTTTCTTATATGCGTCCATACTGGTCGTTGTGCAATACATAAATAAGAAGCTCCAGCACAATAGTTTGAGGACTTCTATGAAATAATCCTATCATTTTACAAACATTTATTTATGGCTAGCAAGCATAACATCCACTATAATGGAGTCTCCACTCCAACACTCATTAATCAAAGAATCAACCTCTCAATCAACGATGCCATAATCTAGTCGCTGAAGACCTCTTAGGTTTATCCTTGTTGCGTCCCGGAGTATTCACGGCGGTAGAGAAATATATAATTTAATGTTTTAACATTGTAAGAAGATCCAGCACACAATCAGATAAGATAGAGGGAAGCGTTCATAAGAGACACCAAAGCTTTTATGTGGAAACCCCTGAAAAGGGGAAAAAATCACGGGGTCTGGCCTAGTTTGAATGAATCCACTAGTATTTATAGTCGATTACAAATGAGGCCCTTCCTTGGGAGAAGGCCTTGGCTTGATGGTACGAATGTACATCACATAGAGCGCATTACATGGTGTGAGTTACAATATAGACATGTTTAGTTGGTCGGCATGATCATAGTCGATAAGATAGAGGCCGGAAAGACCGTTATCTGGTGATGGAGGTCGGAAGGATCATAGTAGGCGACGGAGGTCAGAAGGACCGTAGTTGGTAGGAAACTGGGGTCTAAAAGACTGTTGTCTGTTGATGGAGGTCGGAAGGACCATAGTAGGTGACGGAGGTCGAAAGGATCGTAGTCGGTAGGAGATAGAGGTCTGAAAGACTGTAGTTGACAGGAGATCGGGGTCAGAAAGACTGTTGTTTGGTGATGGAGGTCGGAAGGACCATAATAGGTGACGGAGGTCGGAAAGACCATAATAGGCGATGAAGGTCGGAAGGACCGTAGTCGATAGGAGACTGGGGTCTGAAAGATCGTAGTTGGCAGGAGACCTGGGTCAGAAAGACCGTTGTAGTAGGGCGGTACTCTGGTAGACTCTGGGCATCAGGTGGTGGCCCAGCAGAAGCCTGGGACTAAAGTGGTTTCCTTGTGGAGTATAGGGCCTCAAGTGGCGGTTCGGCGGAAGCCCGAGCCTTAGGTGGTGGCTTGGTGAAGCACAGGGCCTTAAGCGGTGGTCCAGTGGAAGTCCGGGCCTCAGGTGATGGTCCGGCAGAGCCACAACATCAGGTGGTGGTCCGGTGGAGGTGAGGGCCTCTAGTGGTGGTCTGGCGGAGGTGACGGCGTCAGGCGGTGGTCCGGTGGAGGTGAGGGTCTCAAGTGGTGGTACGACGGAGCAACGACGTCAGGTGATGGTCCGGCGGAGGTGGTGGCTTCAAGTTGTGGTCCAGCGAAGCAATGGCTTCAAGCAATGGTCCGGCGGAGGTGAGGGCCTCAAGTGGTGGTCCGGCAGAGCAATTACGTTAGGCGGTGGTCTGACAGAGGTGAGGGCCTCAAGTGGTGGTCCGGCGAAGCAACGATGTCAGGCGGTGGTCCGGTGGAGGTGACGGTCTCAAGTGGTGGTCCGGTGGAGCAACGACGTCAGGCAGTGGTCCGGCGGAGGTGTAGGCCTCAAGTGGTGATCCAGCGGAGCAACAGCGTCAGGCGGTGGTCCGGCAGAGGTGAGGGCCTCAAGTGGTGGTCCAGTGGAAGTCCGGCGGTGGTCGAGGAGGAGCTTTTTCCTTCTCTTCCTTCTCTTCTTCCTTCTCTTCTTGCTTCAGTCCCCTCTCAAGAGAAATGAGGGTTCTATTTATAGATTTTTGGAGTGACATGACCCGTAAATAAGTGAGAGATCAAAGGGAAATGAGGAGTGGTTGGATGGACGGACGATGTTGAATCCCTTGATCATAGACCGTTTGATGGACATTTGAATGTCTTAGTGATGTCGGAATTCAGTGATCTTGGGCTCGTTGGATTCGTCTCGTCGAGCCACTTGATTCGACTATAAGTACGTCATGTTTGGAAACCTTTTGGTAACCCAAATTGTGGTTAGAATCTTCCAACCGCGCTTTGGGTCCTTGATTTGAACTCATTTGGGCTCGGATTGAGTCGAATTTGGTGTCGTTGGGTTCGTATTTCTGAGTCGTTCAGTTCGACTATAAGTTTGCTGAAATCGAAGTTCGGATGGTCCCAATTTTAATTTTTGAATCTTCCAACTTGATTTTGCATCAAGATTCGCGCCCGATCAAAATAATTTTTTGATGACGTATCAATCCTTAAAAGGATCTTATTCGCAGGATGAAAAAGCATTAAGTTGAAATCCTTTTGCTCTTAGAAAAGGCTAATCAATATAGAGTACCATCATAGCATGATGAAATTCATCTACCACAAATTCAATAACAAATTAAGAATGATTAATTTGAGGGCACACATTCAGGGCTTCCTCATAATCGTACCAAAGTTCCTCCTCTCCAATCTCACCAAGGTCTCCTCGACAGTTCCATTTCAACCCATTCTTCTTGTATTAATTGATCAACCCATAATCCCCCTACCGCCTTAGTGGATTTGAAAGCGTTGTTTCATTGGCACTCTTATGGTGTCATAGAAGATGAATTTCAAACACCTTATTTAAGAGGAATTCCCTTTCAGGGGATAAAAATAATTTTACTCCTCACCCCAATTTTTTGAAATATTTGTCTCTAATTGATGTAATTCTCCAACATCGTATCCTAATGGGGATTAAGTTATCTATTATCAATCATTTGTTATGAGCACATTGACCGCTATAGAACTCTCTATCATATATATTCAAAAGTCTTGAAAAATATGAGTTAATTAATTATGCCCCATTAAACATATAAATTATGGCTTACATTTTAATGAAGACACAAAATATCGAACGTCTTAGAAAGTCAAAACCATTGCAAACTTGAATGATGGAGACTATTCTCAATATTATTACTTTCATTATTTAAGAGGGTATTTGATAGAAAGATATCTTCATTTGAAAGAAGAAATTGAGCTCCTCATTTCATTTAAATTTTAAAAAGATTTTTATCTCACCCAAATTTATTCATTATCTCTTATAGATAACTAAATTTTTTTTTTCAAATACATTTTATGGATTGTCATTATGCTTAATTATGATCAATAATGTTATATAATTATAAATGATATTACATCTTATCTTTTTTTTTTTTTTTAATGAAAAGAGAATTTATTCCAACAGTAGATGGGAGATACAAACAAGTCCAGCCACAGACTAAACAACACAACACATGAAGGCCAAAATCGCCAAGAACAGACAACCGACATAAACAAGAACATTTATAAACCATCCGGGCCCAATTAAAGGGGGGTTAACAGCAACCACCCACAACGTAGGCAAAGACCATTCAGAGAAGGAATAAATACCAAGCCACACAGTTGAAGCCACAACTAAGAGAAGCAAAGCCTCACAACCCACACTAACCGTTAATGGTTGTAATAAGCCAAGCCGTCATGAATGAGAGCAAAAACCCGCCACATCATTGCCCGGGCCAAAAAACACCCCAACAACACAATCTACACCACTAAAAGCCAAACAAAATACCAAACAGCCAAAAGGGGAAACTAAAGCCCACACCAGCCTCGAGAAGCATGACCTAACTAGAAGAACAAGCATTCTATTTGGATTTCCTTCTTCGACGCTTACCACCACTAATGGAAATAGTTTTTTCAATAGCATTACCCGCCTGCAAACTATATAATTCATGAAAATCATCAAGCATACCAACCAAAATACCCCCAACCCCATCCCCACTATTAGAGGAATCATCCAACCAATCAGTATGATCAATAGGGGAATCCAACAATTTTTTAGTCACATGCGCTTTTAATGCGTCGTTTGAAATTAGAGAGACCGACACATCCACGAATTAAACAAGCTCAGGCGCATTCAATGTCGAATCCAACACAGTTAAAGGATAAGTTTCAGATGGAATACCCAACTTAGAAGATTCAACGGACAACACATTATTAACATCACATTGGCCCACCAACAACTCCAACGACTAAGCACCAGAGATAAAACTATTCTGAACAACAGTAGATGACACAACTAGGGAGAAATCCACAAGAACATGAACCCCCACCAAAACATTTACAGGAGGGTTCAAAGCATCCTCACCTGCCACAGGAATCACAGCAGAACCATCGGGCATCGGCAACACCCTCATCCGACGCAACCAATGGTTCCAACATAGAAATAAGCCGATGAACATTAGCATCGACAACAGGTAACTCAAAAATTATTTCATCCACCTTATTCACAACAATAGGTGCTTTAGCCAAATGGGGATGAAAACAATTAGCAGTAAGTGCCTCCATAACCACTGATTGAATGTAGCCCAAATTCTCCGAACCAACCCACACCTTATCGGGAAAAGTTTTAGTAACATCCAATTCAACTAAGACATGTGCAACCGAATGCCTAGAGCTAGATGATGTTGCATGATCAATTTTAAGGGGAAGATCTAGCATGGAACCCATCCCATGAAGAATCCTTGGAGAAAATAGATGGGGTCTCAGGTTGGGAAATGATACCCAAATAGGAATAATGAGAGATTCAATCTCAACATCAAATCAAGAAGACCACTTAAAAAGCTTCATGAAACAGTTGTTCACAAAATAGGAATGGTGAGAAAACACATGATAGTAGTCCAAATCATTCACCAGTTTGATCAACACATATTTAGGATTTAGAACATTGACCGAAAATTCACTATTAAGCTTGTGGTTTTAAAAAATTTTGCAAATAGCCTCAAGCGAAGGTCTACAAGAAGAAAATTTGCCGACCAAATCGAACTCAAAAGGCGCCGCTAGCTCCAATTACATCTTATCTTCTAATCTAAAATTATTATAAGAAGTAGGGTTTCTATTTATCTAAAATTTCAAAAGGCATAAGCTACTGAAGATATATATTTTTCTACTAATCTAAAATTCTTATAAGAATAAGTTTTAGAAAGTATATGATTTCTACATATCTAAAAACTTTATTAGGCATAAGTTTTAGAAGATCTATATTTTCTTACTTATTTAAAAATACAATTTATTCCATATATCCATAATTTTTAGAAATTATGATTCTTAGAAGATACATGAACTCAATTTACAGAAAAGTCCATTAAGAAATATATAATTTAGTAGCTAAGAAAAGCAAATTGATGTATAAGGTCCTTATTAATTAAGAAATCATAGCTACTATGTTCTAACTTGGACCTTGAACAAAGTTTCCTTTACTTCAAAAGTCTAGTCATAAGCTTCTTGGAACTTCAACGCAATATTGCACCAAAGATTTCTTCATGTCGTTCATAGCATTTAACTTTCATCGTGCTGCCTCCTTTCCCTTAAAATTTTTTGTGATTTTGAAGGATATAAGTTTTTTTAGGCTATAGCTCATCTCAAATGATTTTAATGACATCAATAGTGACATCAATATCTAACCTTATCAATGTTGGCATCAAACGCTCATATCGCTAAGATTCAAGCTACATTTCTTCCGATATTTCTACATATCTAAGAATCTCATTAGGCCAAGTGCTCATATCCAAATTCTATTAATAATAAAGACAATTTTAGATGCGTAACTATTTTTTAGTTTTTATTTTTGAGTTGATTAAGACAAATTTACACACACATCACATATGTAAGCTTTGAACTCAAGACGTTTTAGTTGATAGCCAAAGCTCAAATCCAGTGGCGGATCCAGAAAATTTATCAAGGGGGGGCCTAAATTAATTTAGTTAAATTTTCCCTCAACTTTTTTCATCCGGGCTTGGGACCGGCATAGGCAGTTTTAAAAAATTTTTATTAATAATTATTCAAAAACATATAATATTAAATATAAGAGAGCAATCAACTTACAATTTATAACGTCTACTCTTCATATTCTGAAAGAGTTCAATGATTACTTCATTATCAATAGAATCCAAAATATCTTTTTCAATATAAGCAAGTAATAAATCATTCATCCATTGATCGCCAATCCGATTTCGTAGTCGATTTTTTATAATATTCATGGCAGAAAATGCTCTTTCAACACCTGCTGTAGCAACGGGTAATACCAATGCCAATTCCAATAGTTTAAAAACAATAGGATAAATTATATCCTTCTTGTTTTGAATCATTTTCTCAGCTAGACTTCCAATATCTTTTAATGGGGTGAACTGATCATCAGATCGCATATCCATGATATAAGTATCCAATTGATTTTCAAGAACTGCCTGATCAAGAAGACTAAAATCAGCTGGATAAAACTGTGTCATTTGAATCAACTTGTCTTTATTGAATGCATGAAATTTGTTATTTGGATTCAAACATGTCATGCACAAAAGCAGTTCGGTATTTACTTCTGTAAACCGATTGTTCAACTCCTGAAGCTGCATATCAAGCACTGTGTAAAAAATTTCAACCCGAAAATGATATAAATTTGTCATATCTTGAGCTCTGCGTCGAGGACGACCACGAGCAACCCATTTATCATCCATATGTGGAACACTTATTTTATGCTGCTCGCAAAATGAAGTTACATTGTTGATGAAGTCAACCCACTTGTTATCTCTCATATCCTGCAATCTCAGTTTACAAATTCGCACCAAAGACATAGCATTTACAATATCTTGTTCTCCTCGTTGTAATGCTTGAGATAGTTCATTAGTGATACCAAGTACATCTTTCATTAGATGTAGACAAAAAGAGAATTCAAATGTATGTAATGATTCTAATAATGCATAGGCTTCACCTTTTTGTTCTGAGCTTGCACCATCCTCCAAAATAATTTCAAGAACATCAATCACTGTAGAGAACATTGTGATTAACCTTATTATTGATTCATAATGTGTACCCCACCGTGTTTCACCTGCACGCCTAAGGGTTATTTCTTGATTTAAGCCTCGCCCTGTTAACAATTTTCCACTTTGTAATGCATTTAATGCCTTCTCGCGTTGTAGTTCTCTTACCTGATCACGCCTTCTTGATCCCACATTTACTTTTCGGGAAATCATGGCTACGAGGTTGAAATGGCCCTCTTTGTAAATATGTTCTTCGAATTTCATCTCGAATGTTATGATTAAAATCAGTAATAGGAATTCGTAAACCTGGATCAGATGGAAGATTTTCTACACTTAATTCCACATTGCTTGTTTTTGGTAAATCAACATCCACTCGTATGCGTTTTTCATTTTGCACTTCAATCTTATTGCTATTTTCATATGTAGCATTTGATGTTTTTGAACTCGAAGTTCGCTTGAAATATCTCTCCATAGTGTTCGAACAGGTACTCAAAGATCACTTGAAACAAATTCTGATTGCTAAGAAAAATTTATATATCAAAATATAGCCAAAACTAATTGAGATGAAGGCTAAAAGATCTAAAATGCTAAAAATATCTACTGTAAAGATTTCTAAAGATTTTTTCAAAATATAGCCAAAACACTCGTATGAGTTAATTCTGATTGCTAAAAATATCTAAAAAGATCTAAAATTTTTGAATCTTCTAATTTCATAATACCTAACTTCTTCGATGCAAAACCAAATCAAATCCTGTAAATATTTTT
The DNA here is from genome assembly GCA_022539455.1 of Dendrobium nobile. NCBI lineage: Eukaryota > Viridiplantae > Streptophyta > Magnoliopsida > Asparagales > Orchidaceae > Dendrobium > Dendrobium nobile. Next base: position 52,950,859 of record CM039726.1, read on the forward strand.
TCAAAATCAAAATTTTTAAATCTAATAGTTTTGTTCCTTAATCAGTTTAGGAACATAAATTAAGAACTGAAATCAACCAACATAAGTACATAACATAAAATAACTATTTTTACCTCTCGGCGAGTCGGCGGCGTTCGCTAATTCGTGTGAAGCCCGGCGTAGGTGTGAAGCCTCAAGCCCGGCACGGCGGCACGCGAGAGAAACAGGCGTCGGCGTCGAGAGAAACAGGCGTCGGCGTCGAGAGAAACAGGCGTCGGCGTCGCCTCTCCGGCCTCTGCTGGCGTAGGCGTGAAGCCCGGCGTCCGGCTTCTGGCGTCCGAAGAAGAGCGGAAGGGATTTAAAGCCGAAGACCTAATTCGCGTGAGTGTGTGACCCGTGACTCTTCTGCTATAGTTAAGTATTTAATTATTTTTTTTTTTTGTAAATACTTTTAAAATTTTTAAACAAATTTTTTTTTTAGGGGGGGCACGTGCCCCCCCTTGCCCCCCCCTACATCCGCCCTTGCTCAAATCAACAGATCAAATTGAACTTCGTGATGCACAACTATTTGAGATCATACATGAAAAAATTATCATATATTCACCAACTAAAATACCTCATACTAATAATCATGTATCTTAATGTAAAAATTTAACACATTTTATCAAAATATATAAATGTTGACCACTTCATTTCAATAGGAGTTGACCTTTTCTCGTCATTTTAAAATGCATTGACTTGAATAAACACCTCAACCTTCCTTCTAGCATTGGGCATATATATCACATTGAAGTTTCTTTTGACATACAACTTTTCCAAATATAATTTATTTTATTTAATATTATCCTAACTTCAAAAAAATATAATATTATTTAATATAACAAATTAAAAATATTGTATTTGATTACCATTTTTTAAATTTGAGATAAATAATAATTATGTAAATTATATTCTTCTATAAAATTAATGATTTTATTTTTTTCATCATCAATCATCAATAATATATGCAGCTCATTTTGATATGTTAGTTAAGAGTTTGGATTAAAGAATATTTCATTTTTATCCAACTATTTTTATTTTTAAATATCTCAAAAAAAAAAAAAAAAAAATCTCAACTATAGCAAAGTTTGAGACGCTAACGCCTCTTCACCGGTTCCACATACTTGGCCGCCGAAATCTCCATCTGCGCGATCCTCACCGCCCCTATAAGCTTCTCGGGAAGCTCTTCCTCGCTCTGCGCCTCCACCAGAAACCCCATATCGATCGTCACCGCCGTCACATACCCCATTGTCAGCTTCAACACCGCGCTCGCCACAGCCGAGCTCCCAATATCCACATCGATTTCTAAGTAGTTCTCCCCCTTGTGGTAGTTGCATGCCAGAGCCTTCCCCAACATACATACCCCGTAGTTTCCCATCGCCGCCTTGAAGATCCACGGCCCCTTCACGATCCGATTCACGATCTTGAATCGCGAGTTGCGGAAGGCGTCGTCACCGTGGATGAATTGGTGGAGGACTGATCCAGCCGGGATGGGATTGTCGGCGGCGAAATAGAAGATGGCGGAGTGGTGTTCGCGGCTGGGGATTTGAAGATTGACGGCGATTATGAAGGATTTGAGGGATCGGCCGAGGGATTGGGCGCGGCGGAGGGAGGCGGCGATGGAATTATTTGGGTGGGAGAGGAAGTTGTCTAAGCGGTGAGGGGATCGGAGCCAGTCGACGCCGGCGGGGAGGAGAAGCCAGTCTCCGGAGGGGCTTTTTTGGTTGTGGGAGAAGTAGTGGGAGCCACGGAGGGCGAAAAGGTTGCCCGGAGGGGAAGCCCATCCGTTGGATCCGGTTTCGAGGTCTACATGGCGGAGTGACCCGCCGTTGATGGCTTCCTGCCGCCATTCGTAGGAGGAATCGTCACCGGAGGACGAGGGGGATTCGGTGCCGGGGGTGACGATCGTCAGGCACATTTCTGCCGGCAGCGGCGTCGCAGCGTCTACGGATATAGGAGAGGCGCGACAACTCCGGCGATTACAAGATTGTGATTTGGGCTGCCATCTTATTTATAGACTTTAATATATGTTTTATTATTCAAGAATTTCATTAGTGCAAATTGCAAAAGTCTCTCGCAAAAGTCCAAAGCTTACAAGTTTTGAAATATTTTCGTGTTTTTTTAGGTTTAAAAAGTAAATAATTATTTTTTTTATATTAATGTGAAATGAAAGAAAATTGTGTTATAACATTAAGGGCCTTTTTGGGACTATTTTGATAGTGTTCTATAAAATTGATTATAAATTTGTTATGGAGAAAATAATTTTATTTTTAAAATGATAAAAATAATTTTTTACTACAAAATTTTTAAAAAGAGATAAAAATTTGTAGACAAACGAAATTGTGATTTCTCTTTAAAATCAAAGTAGTCATAAAGCTATCCCAAATGGATCATAAGATATTGAAAACATTATAAAATGTATTTCAAAATGTTAACTTTCATATTGAGTTCATTCAGGCTTCGTTTGAGACGAATTTTTGGTTGCTTCTTAAAACAATTTTTAGTATATTTTTTTTTACTAAAAAGCCGTTTTAAGAAGTAACTAAAAAACTGTTCAAAACGATGCCTAAGGCTTCATTTGGAACAGCTTTCTTACTGCTTTATGAAGTAACATTTTAGTATTAAAATTTATATTTTAAAAAATTTTTGATTAAAAAATTACTTCATAAAATATTAAGATAGTCTTTCCAAACAGGGCTTAAAGAATAATTATATAATAAAGATATTACAATGAGATTTATGTTTTACAAACTCCAACAATTATTTTTTTTACGTATAAATTATTTTTTATTGAAGTAATTGGAAGTTTAAAGTTTCAAACTTCGAATTAGTATATGCCAGCAAATGCCAAAGGAATTACGACATTGCCATTAGGTGGTAAACAGCACATGTAGTAAGTTGCAGCAAGTCATGCAGGCCGAGTAGTCAGATGTCTTTATAATTTGGTAATTTCGTTATGTTTCTAGAGAACATGACAAAGGCGATGCTGATTTTATTTTCTCAAATTTATTAATTTAGGCTTCGTTTGGGATGGCTTTTTTGCGGCTTCTTGAAGCAGCTTTTTAGAACAAAAAATTTAATTTTTGTATTAAAAAACTGCTTTAAGAAGCAGTAAGAAAGCCGTCCCAAACGAAGCCTTAGTTTGTTTCGGTCACAGAGTTGTCTTACAACGGTTAAATTTTAATGGGGAGGGGTGTTTGATTAGAATATGGGTTGGTTGATCTTTAGAGATGATATGATTCTAGAAAAATCATACAAGAATCTCGAGGTAATTTTAGAATTGAAAACTTTTGAAATTAAAATAATGATCATTTGAACTCCAAATTTGACATGTTTATTGTTAAAACGAGTAGCTCGATTAGGTTAATCTACAAAGTTCAAGATCACTCAATTCTTACATCATTAAGATGTTTAAAAGCTAATAAAACACTTCAAGATTAAAAGAATTGATATGAGCTGTACGATGAGTGTTTTGGATTCTAATTCGAATTACTAAAACATCCATCCCAAAATGTTCATAAATAGAGCCATGTTTTCCACATGAGGGCGAGGGAGAAAGAAGAGATTAGAGAACTCTCTTTTATTTTTCAACTCTCGATTTTGACGACCACCACCAGCTATTGTTATAGACAACCACCATCGCCTCTGACAATATTTGTCACTGATCGCCGTCATCTCTACAATTCTGGTAAGATTTAACTTTGTTGTTGGATAATTGCTTGTTTGTGGATACTTACTTTTTATAATCTCTATCGGGAAAATCAAGTCCTATTGTTAGGAGTTAATTGTCCATCTATGAATAATTGATTTCTGTTAACCCCCATAAGTAGAAATCAGACATTTTATTCTTAAATAGTCATCTTCTTTTTCAAATGTGTGGAAAGAATGATTCTTGTATCTTTTGATATATAGTGCATGGGTTTTTCATCTAGGTCATACCCCATGATTTTTTCTCTTTTCAAGTTTTCTATATAACTTTTTTTTGATCTTATTGCTTTTATCTCTATGTATTATATTTTTTTACAATGCTAAGATATAAAAAACACACTCTATCAACTTAAATTTTTGAGCATTTAATTGCTTTTGCTACCTATGGGAAACAATTCTTAACTTGGGGCAACCTTTACTATAACCTTAAAGGGTTATTCACATCAATGTCCTGGGCATGGTTGTAGTGTGATAGTCTCTTTACCATGAATTATTATCATGTTCAAAAGAAGTCCTTCATTATTTAGGGCAAACTCACTGCAACATTAAACTGACATTGTTCTATCTCTTTTCAATCATCATCCATTATTACATCCATTTTGAGGAAAAAACATATTTGGACAGGGGGTAATCTTGACTGCAATCTCAAAGGGATATTTATGGTAAAATATCAAACATAGATGTTATTGAATAAGTCTCTCCAAGATTTTGTGCTTCCATGATAGTCTTTCTAAAAACCACCATTCATTAAACTTCCAACAAATACAAGGATGCTTTAAGTAAATCTCAAACTCCATAAAACCCATAACAAGGCTTCTACTCCTTAGGCAAGGTCATAGTCTCAACCTCGAAAAGATAGTAATGATCTAAAGATAGATCAATATTCACCTTTGATTTGTGACACAAGTAGCATTTGTCCCCTCCCAATCAAGGTATAATCGGTCCTAGAAGGTTTAATTTGACCTCTTTTACACAGATTAATGTCATCGAGTAATACTCTCACAAATAATCTCGAATAGCAAAACATCCTAGAGAAATTTATTTTGATATTTTCTACACAAGTTAACATCATTGAGGAACGCTTTGATAAATGACTTTGGATAGGACAAACGTCTTTATTGGATTTCTCCTAACATCTTTTACAAAAGTTAATGTCATCGAGCAACGCTATAATAAAAAACCCTACTAAGATATGCCCATGAGATAACCTCTATGGAAAACTGGTAATGGGCAGGGTTCTCACTAGAAATATCCCATGAGGGAAAGTGGCATATAAGGACTTCACTCAAAACCCTAAGAAGGCACACCTATATAGACAAATAATTTTTTTTAGAAGTCATTATAAGTTCAAATCATAATTTGTCTTCGTCATAAGATATATATTATTATATTTTAATATAATAAAATTTTAATAATTTTTGGGCATTTGTGATAATCCTTAAGAAATTGATATATATCGGTATAAGTAGAGATTTTGGAACCGTTAGGTGCCCATTTTATAAACCAATTTTATAAATTTTTTTAAATAAAATAGACTAATTTATGAATATTTTTCTATAATTTTTAAAGTCTCAAAAATATTCATATAAATTTTATGTTAATAAATTAATTAAAATATATATTTATATAATATTATATTATTATTTTAATATAAATATTATAATCCATTAACATAACTTAATTCATTTCTTATTTCTCATGTGTCAACAGAGGCCTAGAATTAAGTCCAGGAAGAATAGCTACTTTTGATAGAACCCTAGTAAATTTACTTATTTTATTGTAAGGAACTACTATCTTATTTTTTATTTCAATTAATTAATATTTTTATGCTTGTACAATCAAAATTATAAAATTTAATTTTGGGCCATGATAGTGGTGAAGCTAGCTGTGGATAGGGTCCTCAGTAGAAAGAGTCCATCAGAGCTAGTGATTGACATGGTCATCACTCATTCAAAGTAAAAACTTCTAAAGGTTTAAGATTATCCAAAAAACCTTTAAAGGTGAAGGCCTCAAAAGGAACACATATATATAAAATCATTATTCAAGCCTCAAAAGGTATATGTACCTAAAATCTCAGAAAATATAAGTCTTATAAAGTATATGATTATCCAAAAATCTTCAAAGGCATAAACCTTAGAGGTACAGGTAAACGAAAAAAATCATAAAAGGCTAAAAGCCTAAAAAGGTATAAGCACATAAAAATCTCAAAAGACTAAATGTCTCGGAAGATATATATTTCTTTGATTATTCAAAATCTCATAATGTAAAGTCTCATAAGGTTGAGGATTATAAAAAACTTTTAAAGATAAAGCCTTAGAAGAAACAAGTGTACATAAAACATTGGAATGTAGAAACTTCAAAAGGTATATGCTCTCCTAAAATCTCAGAAGGCATAAACTTCATAAGGTATATGATTATCCAAAAATTTCAAAAGGCATAAACTTGAAAAGGTACATACAAATAAAAAAAAACTTAGAAACAAAAAGCCTTAACTAATATGTGTATAAAAACCTGAGAAGGCTAAAAGCCTCAAAATATATATGTTTCATTGATTCTTTAAAAATATTAGAAGGCTAAAGTTGTAGGAAGAATAAATTTTTCTAATCAGATTGCTCTAATTTGGGTAATATCTCAAAGAGTGTCTTAAAGATTCATAAAGTATTTGTTTTCTTTAAGGGGCAAGTTCATAAAATTAAAATTATTATTACATAAAAATGGAATATTCATTACTTCAAATAAATTAAAAACAAACATAGTCAAGCTTATATAAACATCTCAAAGTCATATAACTATTATGTTTACATGATGTTAATGTAGTAAATTCTAATCAAATTCTACCATACACACTTTTCATTTAAAAGATTAATGCAATAAGTTAAAGATAAAATGTTATGAAGTGAAGTACATTCATCAACATAATTTTTAAATCCAAAGTTGTAATAATTTTTTTACAATAATTACCTCCTTATTGAGAGAAAATTTGGAGCTTCAAAATATGATAAAAAGTTTCTCAAAATGGAATCAATTTATTTTAATTATTTCATGATAAAGATCAATGCTCTACCATCAAGATAGAAATCTTAAGTATCATTGACAACTTCACATGAATAATCCATTTTCATAAAATGGGAAAAGAGCAACTTGTTATCTGCGAAGAGGGATACTGGAGTTTGAAAGGGGATACCGCCTATTCAAGGCAGTGAAATAACTCTCTTAAAAGAAAAAATGGATAAGATAAGAGACAAGAGTAACTCATTCTCTAAAGAGAGACATTTGAGCTTGAAAGGGGATACCACTTATTTAAGATAGTAAAATGTTTCTCTAGAGAGAAGAAATGGAGAAGAGAAGGGAGCATGAGCAACTCATTCTCTACAAAGAGGGACACTAGGGTTTGAAAGGGGATATCACCTATTCAAGATAAGGGAATGCCTCTCTTGAGAGAAGTGTATAAGAGAAGGGGGAAAAGATAAATTATTTTATAAAGAGAGAGGCACTAGAATTTAAAGGGATATCTCCTATTCAAAATAGTGGAATGTCTCTCTTGAGAAAAGAGGTGGAGAAGAGAAGGATGCAACTCATTATCTAAATAGATGGGCATTGGAGTATGAAATAATATATCGCCCGTTCAAGATAGTAAAATGTCTCTCTTGAGAGAAGATTGTAGAAGAGAAGTGCAAACTCGTCCTAACATGAATGAGTACATAGATTTGAAAAAGGGGAGAAAAATTACATGACTTTAACTGAAAGAGTTATATGTCTTTAATGAAGAGAGTTATGTGACTTAAATGAAGAATGCTATATGACTTTAACAAAGAGAGTTGTATGACATTAAATAAGAGAGTTGTGTGACTTTAATTAACATAATTACTAACTTTAATGAAGAGAGTTATATGACTTTAATGAAGAGAGTTACGCGACTTTAATGAAGAGAGTTATGCGGCTTAAAAAAAAAAGAGTTATATAAATATCTCTCCTGAGAGAAGATTAGAGAAGAGAAGTGGTACAAACTCCTTCTATGAAGGGGTATTTATACTTGAAAAAAGAGGAGGACAATTACATTACTTTAGTTAAGAGAGTTGTGTGACTTTCATGAAGAGAGTTATGTGACTTTAATGAAGAAAGCTATATGACTTTAAAGAAGAGAGTTACATGACTTTAAAAATAGAGAGTTATGTGAATTGAATGAATATAGTTGTTTGACTTTTAATAAAGAGAGTTATATATTTTTTTTTATTGAGGAGAGTTACATGACTTTAATTAAGCAAGTTACATGCCTTTAATATGAAGAGAGTTTTGTAACTTAAAGAAAAAGTGTTACATAATTTTAGATAAAAGATTTAAAGGGATTTAAATAATAATAATAACAACAAAAAAGAAGAAGCTCTATAATAATTTTTTTCTCTTAAAAAAAATCTAAAAAAAAAAGAAAAAATTCTCTCTAAAAAAGAAGAATTTCTCTTTAAAAAAAGAAAAAAAAAAGAAAAAAGTTTCTAAAGTAATGAAAATAAAGGAAAACTTTTCCTTAAAAAATAATAAAAATAAAAAAGTAAGAATTTTTAATATTTGAAATGTAATTTTTGATGTAATAAGCTTTGACGTCCGAAAATAAGGGCAAATGATATGACACCAAAAAATCATATGAGTTGCATGAATCTTAAGGCAATATTTGAATTAAATTTTTTTGAAATTAAAATAATAATCATATAAACTCTAAATTTGACATGCTTATAATTAAACAAGCAACTCGATGAGACAAATCCAAGGAGCCTAAGACCACTCAAATATTCTGACATCATTAAGAAACTTAAATGCTAAAAAATTTCTTTATGATCAAGAAAGTCGATATGAGATGTACGATATAGCATTTTAGATTTTGGTTCAAATTAATAAAATATATATCACAAAAATCCTATTAATAGAGCCACATTCTTTACATAAGGGTGAGTGAGAAAGAAGAGAACTAGAGTGCTCTCTTATATTTTTCAACTATTGTCACTAACGACCGCCACCACATATTACCACTAACAACTACCATATCCACTGATGATCACCATTAGTAATTGCCATCATCTCCAAAAATCTAATAAGATTTAACGTTATTGTTGGGTATAGATGTTTCTATAATTCTTATTGAGGAAATCAAGCCCTACTATTGGGAATTAATTGTCCATCTATGGACACTTGATTTTTGTTAACCCCTATAAGAGAAATTGAACATCTCATTCTCAAATAGTCATCTTCTTTTTCAATTATGTGAATGGAAGAATTCTTATATTTTATGATATATATAGTAGATTTTTCATCTGGGTCAGGTCCCATTATTTTTTTTTTTATTTTTGGATTTTTCACGTAAATTTTTTTTTTATCTTACTACTGTTATACGTATGTGCTAAATTTTTATACAATGATGAGACGTAAACTAGATACTCTACTGACTCAATTTTTTTAGCACGTAATAAGAACTAATAGATAATATTTTGATTTAGTTTTAGAGAATATATTATTAAATGAAGAGGTAGTTGATTTTAATGTGCATTATGTGGAAATGAAAAATTGGTTGATTATCATGATAGATATGTTGTTATAGCAAAGAGGCATTGGATGTTTAATGAATAGCATAAATTTTTACAATAATCAATGAAGCTATATGAGTAATTCTTATAGTAATCAATTTGAACATGATATTTCATCTTGGCAACCAACTAGAGAGAGAGAGAGAGAGAGAGAGAGAGAGAGAGAGTTAGAGAGAGAATATGGGATTTAGAGGTCATGGAGTTATTTTTGCCTAATAGACAAGGTGGAAGAGACGTCCACCTTGAGATAAATCGCCATTATCCTACTTTAAATTTCAAAAATTTCATTTATGAGGGTGTTTTTTATATTTAATTTTATTGGATTTTTGTTGGTGAAATTTTGAAAACAGGTTTTGAAAAATATTAATTTTCTTCGAGAATTTTGAAATTCAAGTTGAAGTCTAATTCTAAAGTCGAATTACCCCGCTAGAAAAGGTATATCACCCCAAAGGAAATTTCATAACGGTGTTCAGACTTAGAAGTATGAAACTCATCTTGAATATTGTGACCGGATTCTAAAGAGAACTTCATATGGCCCCGAGGGAACAAAGTGAAGTTCAATTAAATATTTGGCCATGACATTCAAGAAGTATGACCGTCGAGTTCACATCCAAAACCTTATCAAAAAAGGATGTATCTCTCCAAAGGGAGATAACACTATTCAATGATAATCCTTTGAATGTAATAATGACGATCGTCTTTTGATTTTTCCCAAGGAAGTCTAATAAACATTTTTGGAAATCAATTTTAAAATTAGGTGCGTGTGTGGTTCCAAATCTCCTACGAGCGCAAGCCCTCGTAGTTAATTATATCGTAGGGAGACAGAGTCCCCTATGAAAACTCTCGATTAAAATAGTGACGGAATTTTGTTAGATTTTCTAGGAGTGTTATCAAAACGAGAGGTGAATTTTGGAAACTCAAAAGGGAATGGATCAAGATTGAGCAGTTATTAACAGATTTAAGGGAAGAGACGTAGGGGACACTTTGAGATTCCAGAACCATCCGAAGTGTCCCAACTTAATCTAAGTGTCGGGCATTATATTTTGGATTGAAATGATGCTTTACTTAGAGTTAAGCATTATTAAAAATTTGGGATTATATTTCCGAAGTTTGGGGTCTTATAATCAAAGATCTGTCCCAGATCCTAAATCTAATTTGGACACTAGAGCACAGTCGTCCTAACCTAACTATTGCAGTGTAGAACCTGAACTTACCCCGGCTTGGATTGGGGAGCCAGCTAACCACCTAATCGATTTAAAATACATGAGTCCGATCTTTTATGAAAGAGTGGTATGGACGTTTTATTTAAAGGTTTCAGAGAGTTTGGGCCGACATCTAGAGATTTTCTTAATTAGCCCCTTTAACTTATGTTGGGTGCAAAATGCTAATGACTAATGCAATTAAAATTTTAATTTTTTTTAATTTATTTCTAATGCAATGCATGCTAGTTGACAACTTCAAATCAAACATGCTTGAAATTTTAAAAACAGACTTAAAAATAATTTTTTAGAAGATTGGGCTTCCCCAGGTCCGACACCTCGTCCTCATAGGTCAGAGTATTTGGACTCTATCCACAGGCGGGGAAGGGTCTAAAATAAGGAGAGAGTAGTGCAGTAATATGGATGCGACCTCGGGGTCGATCCCCGGCTAATTACCTAAATTCATTATCTTTCTATGTTATTTAGACTCACTAAAATTTTAAACTTTATAATTATGAATATAAAACTTTCACACCCTCACGAGTCTCACGAGTCCAGGCGAAAATAAAAGCGGCACACAAACGTCAAAAAACTAAGAAAAGTATGCAACCCTAAAGGCAATCATCTCAACACATCAAGTATAAATTAATTAATTAATAAATGTCCATAGGCAAAGTTGCATTGCTTATTACAAATCAGAATTTTACAGAAAATAAAGTGGCCGGGCATCACTGACAACAACCCAGATTCTAAACCTAATAGAGACGCAAGTAGTTTTGATTGGGATACTTTCTGTCTTCAGTTCTTCAATCTTATTCTCCCTCAGGTTCATCTCCTTCTGGCTCTTTGGATTCTTCGTAGTAGATTACCCAAATGGATAAGAGGGCACTTCCTTTGAGGGGAGGCCACTCTTTCCTCTTTGGGTAGGAAAGAAATGATCCAAATTTGAATCTCCAAATAGAAAGGGGTCACTCCCCTTAAGGGGTGTCCTTTTCTCTTCAGAGTCCAAACTTTAGACCTATGTATCCCAACTCAAAATCTAACTTTCACCATACTTAGCACTTATACAAATTATATTCATATCAAATCAAAATTCTAGACTCTCCTGCAAGGTTATCCTAAGCAGTTGATAAATCAAAATATATTTATTCCCAAGCAGTTATATATATGCAGAAAAGAAAGAAAACACACTGGCCACGCTCTTTTTATTTGGGGGCTTCAGCAGCTGAAGCACCTATGCAAGCATTTATAATAATTGAATTTTTTTATTTAGTACCCCTTTTTATTGCCCTGTATGAGCGTGGCCACCTGCAGAAAACTGTGTGAACGTCCAAATCATACCTATCATAAGGGTAATCTAGACGCCAAACACATCAACCATCTATAGAGTGCAGTAAAAAGTAAGTAGACACAACAAAGCGATTTCATTCACAACATGCAGTAAAAATCACGAAAAATCCCGCACACAACGGTAAAATAAACACTGGCCTAACCTAGATCTAGAGTTGGTTGTCCTAGCAAATCATCTAAAGTGTGTGTAAAAGGTCGTGTGGCTGGGGTAGATCCTATGTTGGGTGATTTGCTAGAGTTATCTAAAAATTTGAGTTTGTTAAGGCATAAGGGAAATTTATGTTAGAATTTAAATATTAATATATTAAAAATTTTATTTAAATATATTTTAGATGTTAATTGATTACTACCTTTGTTTCACACCGAAGCCTTGAAGTTTATTTCATCTTCCTTGAGACTAAGATAATAGCCTCGTGGCCTTGGGTTACCTAGTAGTAATCGAGGTTGATTAAGTTAATTTAAGTTGGTTGGAATTAAAGAATGGATTAATATAAGAAGAAATTGGTTACTGATTTTAAAGGGTTAATTAAGTATTTTATTAATCAAATTAGAAAATTCTAAAATTTGGGAAAGTTAATAGATTTTAGAGGGTTATCCGGATATGTTAACTAAGGGGTCAAAGTTTGATTTTTAAAATTAGAGTTAATCTTAAGGATTTTAGATTTTTAATAAATACTAGATCTAATTATGAGTTGTTAGACATGTGGCACACTCAATTTGGAGTTTCCTCTCAAAAGTTATGATTTATTGAAGTTTTAACCCGATTTTGACCTAGGGTTGATCAAAATGTTGACTTTTTGACTTTGACCAGATTTTGGTGGTTTGACATTTTTGGAAAAATACTAGATTTTAATTAGAGTCATTAGCCACTGAGTTTGATTGATTTCAAATTTCTATAATTAGTAATGAATTTTACAAGTTAGGGTATTTATTAGGATTTTCTAATTATCTTAATTAAAGGGTCCCTTTCAGTGATTTGAATCCAAATGAGTCCTAAACTTCTTGAAATCAACCTCAAAGATCAGAGATGATCTAAGGGGAGATTAATAAGAGTTTAAAGATTTTTTTGGGATTTTTTTAATAATTTTTAATTAATAAATATTGATTAAAGACTAATTTTAATTAAAATTAAATTAAGGTGGATTATAAAGCTAAATTAATAGGTTTTGAATTTCTACTGATTAATAGATCAATTAGGATTAGTTAGGAGGATTTTAAGAAATTTTAAAAGTTAAACTTGATTTATTAGAATTTTATTAAGGTCAAAGGGGTGATTCTAAGGGGGAACACTATGGCTCATATTTGGTAAACCAAATGAGCTCCAAACCTGATGAAATTTGGACCATGGGATCACCTGATCCCAAGACCTAAACACACTAAATTTGGGCACAAATGGAATAGTCTACGGTGGCTAACCAAGCTACCTAATGTGAACTCTAAGTCACCTTGAGAAAATCCTAGGGAGCTATCCTAAGCTTGGATTGGGGCAAAATCACTGGCTCTAAACTCCCTACCCTACACATCATCATCACACAGAAAACCACACCTAAGTCCCATTGGAAAGGTTTGAATCCTAATTTGAATTTAAGGGTCAACCCATGACCCTTAAACTCAAAATTAGGGGAAAGTGCCCTTAAACATCTCAAACAAGGGAGATAAAATTTGGACATGTCAGGGACATACTCAAATTCAATCTCTCAAAGTTCCAGGTCCTGGGGAATTTAAATTAAATAATAATTCCAAAAATTGAAATAACACTTAAACTAAAATTAAACTTAACACAAATGCAATTAGGACATGGAATTATAGGGCTTCTGTAGGTCTCGCTGAGACCTTTCCAATGAGCCTAAGAACACCTAATTTGGCCAAGTGTGTAGGGAGATATTAATTTTTGAAGTTTTAATGAATTTCCTGTAAAATTAATCCGGCCATTACACAGTCAGCCGACGCCTTACACGCGGCACGTCGTGATTGGAGGGGAAATCATTAGCGCTGACTGGGTAATGGTCAGATTAACTGTAGCCGTCGGATGAAGGATTCAACCGCTAGGATCAAACGAGCTCCGAGATCACGGGATCTAATCTGCGCCGTTGATTGAAATCAACGGCAAGGATTTCATCTTCAACCTCCTGCGCGAACCCGGAACTTTTATTACATCCGGTGAACGTACGCTCCTCTACGTTCGGTTTTAGGTCAAAAACGCGCAATACCGAGTACCGAGTACCGAGTACCGAGTTGTACCGAGTTTTTTGAAAAAACTCGGTATTGCGCTGTTTTGGTCTAAAACCGAACGTAGAGGAGCGTACGTTCACCGGATAAAATAAAAGTTCGCGAACCCGAGATCGTGAAGCTTCTCTGGCATGATCCGGGCGATCCTGCCTGCGAACTTCAACGAAATTTCACAAGGAGGATCAGGATAAAGGAATCCTTCAATCCAACGGTGGAAATCCGTTGGGGTGAAGGTTTCCTTCACACTTGACTGGACTACCGAGCTAGGGAGCTTGAGATAGAGATATTACCGTAGAGAAAGTCTTAACGGATGAGCTTCTTTATCAGAAAGCTTCAGGAGGTGATGGCGAGCAGATCTCCTTCAGAAGTCGGTACTAGAGGACGGACGAAGATACGACTTCGAGCAGGACACCGAGAGCTTACGCCGGAGTTTGCTCGAATGGATCAAAGGAACAGCCTGGGAAGCTAGGAGAAGATGCTGGGAAGTCGAAGGAGCTCTGGGAAACGATTTGAAATGTCTGGAATCGAATGGCAAGCTCTGAGGAGCACTACCCTATTCAGCCACCTCCCGCGAGCTTGGACGGCCAGGATTGATCGGGAGGGGCTGCGGATTGACGCCATGTGGAAGGGGACATCGTCCCAGAGGGCTTGTGAGCTTCAAGCCGGCGAGCCACAACCTTTGGAAGGCTTTGGGTTAGGATCGACTAGGGGAGACCATTAGAGCTTGTTCTCCATTGGTTCTGACCGCCGCCGGCTGGGGTTTGGGTCGGGTTGACCTGGAAAGAATGATTGGGACATGCTGGAGTCGAGGGTGAGCTCAATTGGGGCTGGGGAGGTTCAAATTGATCTGGTAGCTCGGTTGGACCCAAATCTGCTTGGTTTGGGTCGATTTGGGCTCAACCCATGTCAAACCAGACCCTGGGCTGGATATGGGAGGTAGGTCTGGGTCTGGTGCACCCAATGCAAGTGACAATTGGGTTCAATTTGATCTGGGTTCAAAGACGGCTCGGGTCCATATGGTTTTGGCTACTTTGATCTAGCCTAAAACCTGACCCAAGTCAGCTCAAGGCATGGGCTGGCTGGAGGAAGTGTATTAGACCTAGGGCCACCTACTAGAGGTGTTGACCAAGTTCAATTTGGCATAGGACAATAATTGGCTGAATCCCAAGTGGTTTTGGCCACTTTGGGTTAGCGTAACTCTTGACCCAAGTGGAGCCAGAGGCTGGGCTGGTCAAGAGAGGTGCATTGGGTCAAGGGAGACCCAATGACAACTTGATTTAGATTCAATTTGATTAAGATTGAGAGATGGTTCAAAGGAGACCTCTCTTTGGTCATTTGGGTCAAGTCAAAAGGCTAACCCAAGTGAGACTAAGGCTTGGGTCTTCAAGAGGGGTCTGTTGGGTGCCCAAGGAGTCACCCCTTGGGTTCAAAGGGAATTGGAATGATCTTGGTCAAGTGGATTAGGTGGTTTAAGGTGTGTGGGCCATTTGGTCAACTTGGTTGACTTGGTCAACTTGGTTGACTTGGTCAACCAAGTTGACCCAGGGCTAGGAGAGGGGTCAAAGGGGTTCTGAAGGTCAATTGGAAACACTTGAGAGAGGTTTCAAAGATTGATGATCAAATCAAGTTAAGTCTAAGCCAAAAGTCCAAAAATCCCATTAAAGGGCATTTTGGTCATTTTGGCCCTAAGTAAATTCAGGGCCAAATTGAATCTGGGAAGATGTAGACTATTGTTCAATAAGTCAAAATCAAGATATTAGAGATGGTCAAAGGGTTTGGAGAAGGATCCAAGGTCAAATTCCACTAGGTGTAAGGTCCGGTGGCATTGATTGTAAATATTTGAAGGTTTTGCAACCTTTGGAATTGGATTAAGTTTGTAGGGTTAGAGACCTCCAAATGAGCTCAAATTTGGAGGGTTGACACTAGAGACATGTCACATCAATATGAAATTGATAGACCCTGAATCAGATGTCAAGGTTTCAAGGTGATGGAAAAATCACCTAGAAAGAGCTTTAGGACCTAAGTCTTTAGCCTAAGAGTTCTGGGTTTGGATTGAGTTAAGATTTGGATTGAGCCTAAGGGCTAGGAATTAGGAAGATCCTAGGATCTAGGACTCAGGGAGGAGTTAAGAGTGACCTCACACAAAAATGAGGTCAACAATTTTATACAAACATAAATTTGCTGAGATTTAGAAATTTTTCATTATGTAATTTTTGATATGTGATAGAAAAAAATATTTTGGTCATATTGAGAGTAAAAAATATAAATTTTTAAAGGATATTTTTGAGTTGTATAATATTTTAAGCATTTTAGTGAGTATACTGACACTAATAGAAATTACTACAAAATAATAAATGCTTGATATTATGAATATTGCTCATAAATGATTTTTTGATTTTTTATTATTGAATGTGTATACAAGTTTACCTCATAAACATTAATATTTCTGTAGTACATGTGAAATTTCATATATTTATGTGTCATGTTGAATATTGTTCATATATATTGAAAGTGTTGATGTTTCCATATTTATGTGTTTATAAATGTATGAAAGAAGGAAGAAAGGAGGAAATTCATGTGGCGTTAGTTGATGTTTTATGTGCAATACAAGTGAAGTTATAAGAGCTTTTGCACATCTATGATTCCTCCATTTGTGCATATAATATGCCTGACCAGATGTGAGCTAAATAAGTGGAGGTATAAGTGGAAGATGAGTTGTAAGGGGCTAATAAAAAAAATATGATCAAGTGGATGTATAAGTTGAAGTGGAGTTACAAATGGGCTAAGGGAAAATATGATTAATTACATGGAGTTATAATCGAAAGTGGATTTATAAGTAGGCATAGGAAAATATGGAATGTATTTTGAAATGATATGTTGAATTTTTTTTTCTATTATGTATTTTATTTTTGATATCATGTTCAAACAATTTCTCTTGTTATTGTTTCTAACATGTTGATATTGTTGTTTGACATGAGACTATGGTTGAAACTAGTTTATACTAATGTAATTATGTTAGTGATAACCCATACTACTAAAAATAATGGCTATTAGGGCATCTTAAAGTGCCATAATATGTAACTATTATGGCACATAATATATTGGGGCATGAAACAATGGTGTCATTTAGGTGGCCAGCATAGGGTTAAGGGCATCTTTTTGTGCCCTAAAAGCTAAACTTTTATGTCTATTAATCATACATGAATAACGAAACATATTTAAATCCCATTAGCAAATAGAAGTATTCAAGTATATGTCCAATTTTCACCTCCATATGCATTGGCGTAGCCAGAAACATTTTTTAGAGGAGGCACAAATTCTTTTAAAAATTTTTCCCTCAACTTTTTTGCATCCGGGCTTGGGGACCGGCATAGACAGTTTTAATTTTTTTTTTAAAAAAGACTGAATACTAAATATAAGTTGAAAAATTCTTACAATTTATAGCGTCTGCTCTTCATATTTTGAAAAAGATTAACAATTACATCATTTTCAATACAATCCAATATTTCCTTCTCAATACATGCGAGTAAAGTATTATTCATCCACTGATCTCCAATCCTATTTTACAGTCGAGTTTTAATGATAGCCATTGCAGAAAATACTCTTTCTACTCCTATTGTTGTAACCGGCAAAACTAAAGCGAGTTTTAATAGCCTGAAAACAAGAGGATATAAAATATCTTTCTTGTTATGTATCATTGTCTCAGCAAGATGTCGAATATCTTTTAACAATGAAAAATGTGGATCTGACTGCATATCCATGATATACGTTTCCAACTGATTGTCTAGAATTTCTAGTTCAACAGGAGTAAAATCACATGGATAAAGATGTGCCATTTGAATTAATCTGTCTTTACTGAATGCACAATAAGATTTAGATGGATTCAAACAAGCAATAGATAAAAGTAACTCAGTATTTGTCTCTGTGAAACGATTATTTAACTCTTGAAGTTGCATATCAATAACTGTGTAGAAAATTTCAACTCTAAAGTGATGTAAATTCGTCATATCTTGAGCTCTACGATGAGGCCGTCCCCGAGCAACCCATCTATCATTCATGTCAGGAATATCTATTTTGTGTTGCTCACAAAAAGAAGTTAGCTTGGTGATAAACTCTTCCCATTTGTTATCTCTCATAACTTGCAGCCTATTTTTACATATTTGAACCAAAGACATGGCATTTACAATGTCCTGTTCTTTTCTTTGCAAAGCTTGTGACAACTCAGCAGTTATACCAAGTATATCCTTTATCAATAGTAAACAGAATGAAAATTCGAATGATTGCATTGTCCCTAATAATGCGAAAGCCTCACCTTTCTGTTCAGAACTGATACCATCTTTAACAACCACTTCTAGAATGTCAATAACTGAGGGGAACATTGTAATCAATCTAATAATTGATTCATAGTGTGATCCCCATCGTGTATCACCTGACCGCTTGAGAGATATTTCTTGATTCAACCCTTGTCCAGTTACTAGTTCTCCATTCTGTAATTCCATTAAAGTTCTCTCTCGTTGCTTATCTTGAAGTTGGTCACGTCGCTTGCATGAAATCCCAACAATATTCATCATATTTGAAATTACTGAGAATAAGAGAGCAATTTGAACATGATTTTTTGCAACATATACTAAGGCTAACTGGAGCTAATGTGAGAAGTAATGAATGTAATATACTGACTTATTCTCAATGAGAAATAATGCCTTTAACCCATTAAACTCCCCGCTCATATTACTTGCTCCATCATATCCTTGACCACGCAATTTGGATATACTTAAACCATAAGTTGAAAGTAATTCTTCAATGGATTTTTTTAGACTTGTAGCCGTTGTATCAGGAACATGAATAATGCCTAGAAAATGTTCAACCACCTGACCCTTTTCGTTAATGAATCGAACCACAATAGCCTTATCTTTGCATATGATGTATTCTAACCAATTAGAATATTTATCAAACCACGCAGCATTGAATCGTCTATCCTTTGCCTCAAATTTGGTTTTAGGAAATTCATGAATGTGAGGTTGGAATGGTCCTCTTTGCAAGTAAGCTCGACGAACTTGATCTTGAATATTAGGAGAAAATTCATAGATAGGAATTCGCAAATCAGGATCAGATGGAAGGTTCTCTAAATCTACATCTTGATTTCTTGATGATTCAATTTCCATGCGAATTCTTTTTTGACTTTGCTCCTCATCTTTTTTATTTGTCTTATTTGAACTCTGTGAAATCTTCTTAAAATATTTCTCCATGACAAAAACCTAGTTATTATTTTGCAAGATTAATCGACAATCGGTTAAGAACTTTACAAATTATAAGACCTATGTTAATTAACACATAAGATCCATAGGAAAACTCATAATATTGACATCCAACAAGAATGCAATGGAAGAAAGAATACAAAAATTATTGCAAGAAAACTCATAAAATCAATCAATAATGCAGTAAAAAACATAAACTTGTAGGAAAAATTTCATTTGAAATCTTGAAGTGGAGGCCAAACGAAATGAGAGAATATTGATCTGAGAATAGGTCGGCCGTCGGCGCCAAATGAAATGAGAGAATATGTAAGAAAAATTTTAGTTTACCTAAATCTGATGGTATCTTTGGCCTTCGTCCATCAAACAGTGAACGGCGTCAATTCAAGCTTCGGCGGGAGGAGAGAACTTAGAACAGGTCCGCGCCTCGGGCCATCGGTGGTCTTATCACCTCTTCAAGCTTTGTCTGTCAGAGTTGGGGGGAGCGAACACAAGGCCAAATCGCCCAAACTCGTTGTCGCTGGGAGCCTGGGAGGCGATTCCTCTGGAGCACCGAGCACGAACAATCCGCAGTCGGGTTAGGGCATAAGAATTAGTTTTTTTTTTCTTTTGTTAAAGAAGGCGAATGGCAGGAATTTAAATTTACCGAGGGGGGCACGTGCCCCCGTGGCCCCCCCCCCCCCCCCCCCTCACTCTGCCACTGTCCATATTCATTCATGCTATCATTGAGATGATCACTGATTTTAAATTTTCTTGCTAGGCTAATGCCAAAAGCATACATCCTCAAAATGAACTTTATAAATATATATTGTAAGTTGTAATGAGTGCCCATTACAGAAACTCAATACATTTTAATTGCACAGCCATCAAAGTTCTCTACTTCGAGAAATGTTCTCACATTGATAACTTCAATAAAGAAATGTTCTCACGTTCATACCTTACATTAAATTGGTTTTAAGTGAGCTTTTCTGACAAATAAAAAAGGATGTAAGCTAGTTTTTTACTTTTGTATTCAGTGTATTAGCACAAAATGAGATTCTATTTAAATATTAAGTTTCATTTAAAATTCTTAAAATTGGTCTTTTAAACTATTATATGACTGGGGTTTCCAGGGGGTAGCACCCCTTGGTGGGGATCGACTTGCTCGATCAGGTCGCGTGGTCAAGGGGTAGCGCCCCTGCGTGGGTTTCCGGGGGCAACGCCATAGAACAAATTTTCAGTTGAAAGGGTATTTTTAGTTCATCATTCCCTAAAAAATAACCATGTATATTTTAAGAGGAAATACATCAACATTCAAGTATTCATTATTAATAATGATAAGAGCATCAATAGCAATACTGAGCATGGAAAAGCAAGGAAGAACTTCACATTTTGTCATGAATGTATTTTAAATGCATAGACTTGTTAATATCAACACAGTCGAAAAAAAAGTAATGTAATGTTGTCATAAAACTGTAATCATGTCAACTAAAAAAAAACTAGAAACTCTAAAGTAACATTTTGTATTTTCGATATAAACAGGAAAGCCATCAATCGAGTAAAAAAATGAAGAGAACTAAAACCAAACAAACGTCTGGATGAACATCAAGATTAGAGGAATATTTACCTTCAGCAATGTACAAATAGTAGATTTCAGTAATTCATTCAGAAATTATGAGAATCTCAAGAACCCTAGAAATCAAAAGAAGAAAGAAATTTTTTTTCAAACCCTAAACTGTGGCATTCGACATTCAAAGGAATAAAGCCAGTGATTAAAAGCATTTTACCTTATGCAGCCATCGCAATTGGAGGAGGCGAACAATACAAAGCGGGCTGGCGAACAATACAAAGCGGGCTAGCGAACCCTAGAAGAAGCGAAAGAGGCGAACAGTTGAAGGAGGCGAATAGTTGAAGGAGCGTGAAAGCCAACCCTAGAAGAAATAAAAGAGGAGAATAGTTGAAGGAGGCGAACAAGAAAGAAGTGGTTAGCAAACCTGGAAGAAATGAAAGAGGGGAATAAGAAGAAGCGGGCACGATAAGTACAACTTATCGCACGATGTATTCTTCGCACCAAATCTTTGTTAATTAGCCAAAAAAAAAAATGCCTTAATAAACATTTCGTAAGGCACTTAAGCAAAAGTGTCTTAATATATATGTCCTTAAAAGTTAATTTTTTTGTAGTGTCATGACAAAAACACCCATGTTAATTTATTTTGAAATATATTTTACTATTCATATAATGTTAAATTATTTTAATGTTGACACTAAATTTTTAGTTGGTCTTGAGTAGCCTATGTAACAAAGGTTACACACTTCTATTTTATGTACATATAATTCCAGGAAAGTTTAAGGACCTGCGTGAGTAGAGACTATTGATAAGGGTTGTCTGGGTTATATATGTTCCTTGTATATAGATGAATTCTTTTTGTTAATCAAGTTATTCCATACATTTTGGTTTAGAGAGAGAGTGTATTAAGATTGCTATATATTCTTCTTTGATGATATGAAAGAAATGAAATGAAATAATTATGAAAATATTTATGATTATTACTTTATGATGATGTAGAAAGCTTTGTGCTGTTAATATCGAAGAAATAAAACAAAAAAATTCTTTTAATTAGATTTTGGGAAATGGTTCACTTGCCATAGACTTGACACGATGCGATTTGCTTTGGCACAGTAGATTGTATTCGATCGGATTGTTATAATATTATCCACCACCATCTCATCTAAGTATTTGTAATTTTTTTGGTTGAAGTTAGTTGCTACCATGTTTTCGAATTATATGAATTTTTAAATTCCCAAATTTATGAAGCTTTGGGCATACGTAACAGAATTTAGAGTACTCATCAATAAAGGTTATATAGAAGTGAAAGCTATGAATGAAGATATTTTGTTAGAGACCACACATGTTCAAATTTATTTTCTCCAAATGTTTATAAGTGTGATTAGTAGATTTCATAAAAGGAATCCCATGACTTTTTATATAGTTGCCAAAAATACATGATATAGAACTATCTATGATACATAAGTATTATACTATTTAAAGATAACATGGACTATAGTTGAGGAGGGATGTCCCAAAGGCATGTGCAAGAGGGCTATCGTAATAGATTGGGAGATGAGTGTTATATGAATGCATTTTGGCTGGTGGGAATTTATTGTGTGTAGTTCATTAAGAAAGTGGCTTGAAAGAAGAATTCAGTTGGATTCCAGGCCCGTAATTTTGAATATAAAAGTATTAAGGTAAATAATGCAATTATTATCATTAGTGAGTTTATGTATGAAAAAGAGATTGTGGAAGATATGTGGAGCACTTAAAAGTTTAGAGAGGTTTAGGCTATTGTGAGACACAACAATATTTTCTTGCAATGGGGTAGAATTATGAACTTGATTAATGTCCATGGTGAGATATGATCGATGTTCTATAGTCGAGGATATAAGTGTGCACCTCTGAAAGGACACCGCCGGCTATAGAGTGCAGAGGATATTCGACCGCTCCACCCCAAGGGATAGAGGCGATTGCATGCCTTCCTGCTCTTCGCAAGCAGGCTAATGAGAGGGTAGATTATATCGTACATACGACTAACCATTGAGGATAACGGCTCTTACTAGTGCACCCCAATGGGTAGTAATATATACGACTTAATCGTAACAACGGGTTTCCCCCACCCGATATATCAACTCGAGTGAGGTTTATTTGATGGTGGAGTTCTGTTTCCCACGGCCGCAAGCCCCCGTGATTAATTACATCTTAAGCTTGGGGCTTGAGAAAACTCTTGATTAATAATTCGATAATATTTTCCCAAAAAGGAGATTGGTACATAAAAGGGGACTAAGAAATTCCTACTCAAAGAGAAAGAATTGGCTCAACTCAGCTTAGTTAACACATACGATTCATACTGACATTCGGAGCGACTAAGACAGTAATGAGAGAAAGATAATCATATACTCAAAGCATCTAAAGAGAAGAGATAGAAGTGACGTCATCCATGTGACACGAATAAATAGGATTTATAGTCTCTAAAAAAAATGGAACTTATCCACTGATGAGACATACTACGAGACACCCGAATGTAGTAGCCTTGAACCCAAAATCTAGCATGAGTTTAGTGTTCAACCCAACACCAACACCCGTGTCCTAACTAATGCATCTGGGCTTATATCCTGCCTAAAAAGGAAAGCCAGCTAACCACCTAAGCACGTAAAATCCATATTGTCTAGTCTTTATAAAAGATGGGTAGGTAGTTTAGTATTTTAGAAGTAAGACTAACGTCTAGAGAGTTTTCAAATTAGCCCTTAACTTATGTAGGGTGAATGCTGCTAGATCTAATGCAATTAAATTTTAATTAAGTTAGTTTTTAATGCAATACATACTAGTTAAAAGGTCCAAATTAGGTATGCTTGAGATTTTAAAAAATAGTCTTATAGAAAATAATTTTTAGAAAAAATTGGGCCTCCCCAGGTCTGATACTTCATCCTTCTAGGCTAGATTATTCGAACTCTACCAGTAAGCGGAGAGGTGTCTTAGAGCAAGGAGAGAAAGAATGCATTATTATGCATGCGACTCCGGACGATTTTGATAGTTCCCTAGGTCATTAAATTTTTATGTTATTTAATTTTTAAAATTTTGAATATTAATTACGAGCAAAAAATATTTTTATCCTAAATAGCATAACAAAAATAGACCAAGCACATACAAAAAAAAAACCTAAGAAAAATATATAATTTTTACTACACAATCAATATGAACACATTAATATAAATCCATAAAACACAGTAAAGTAAAGTCCATAGCAAATGCCGTATAAATACAACCTAGAATCTACAGAAAAACAATAGAGGCCATGCTACACCGATAACAACCTGGATTCTAATCTTACTAAATGACACAAGTCTTAAAAGTAAGGCATTTTATCTTCAAGTCTTCATCTTCAGATGGATCATCTTTCTTCAGATCGTCTCCTTTGGGCTATGTATGATTCATCCTCTAAGAGGATACCCAAATAAATAAGAAATTTTTTGAGAAGGGGCCTTTCTTTTTCTCTTTAGGTATCTTATATTTAAAATTCCATGCCTTTTAAGACTTTCATAACTCAATATGAATACAAATTACATTACATTTAAAAAGAAAAATCTAGCCTAAAACTTCTGCATGGTTATCCTAATAAAAAGATATCCCAAGCAATTTAATATATCACATCACAAGTAGTTATATATGTGCAGAAAAGTAAACACGCTTGGCCATGCTATTTGAATTTTAAAGTGGGGGGATAAGCGGTCTCTAGAGCATCTATAAAAAATAGTGTTAATTTTAAAACTTTAATGATTATCGCCCCCCTTTATTTTAGCGTTGCATGAGCGTAGCCACATGCATAAGACTGAATTAGTATTAAAGAGCCCCTAGCTCATAAACAATCTATCGCACAAATTACAACATAATTAAAATATAGAAAGCATAATAATAAGGTAAATAATCATCATAATAAACCAGAGAAATCAATCAACACTTGTGCCACACACAATTGTATCACATCATAGAAGCAGAAAGAAGTAAAATACTGGCTTTAATCCTAGATCTAAAAGTGGTGCCCTAGCACATCTATGTATGTGTAGTAGGCCTATGTGGCTTTGGATAGGTCCTATGTCGGGTAGTTACTTCAAGTTGCATAGAGTTTAAATTTGTTGGAGGCAAAAAGGAGAAATTTTAATTAAAGTTTAAATATTAATAGATTGGGGTCCATTTTTAGTTAATTTAGTTTGTTGATCCATTTTAATAATTAGGGTAGTAATTTTTAAAGTTCAAATTATATCAGCTAATTTTAGAAGGTCCCAAGTCCTTCTATGTGCTAGGTTGAGGGGGTCCAAAAGGTCACTATTAGAATTAGGCTAAGTTTGGGGGTTCTAGTATTTTATTTAAATATTAGGCCTTACATAGAGTAATTAAGCTTTGAGTTTGCTGGATTTGAAGTTTTTAAAGTTATGAATTTAAGAAGATTTAGATAATTAATGAATTATTAAAATTTATTTAATTAAGGGTATTTTAGGGATTTTGACCCAAATAAACTCCAAACTAATTGAAATAACTCTCAAAAGTCAGAAATGACCTAAAAAGATATTCCCAAATATTTGGTGAAAATTTGAAATTTTCATAATTTTAAATAATATTTAATTATTTAATTAAGGTAAAAAGATAAATTTTAGTTAAAGTTAAATTAAGGTTTGAATTAAAGTCCAATTAAGAGGCCCTAATTATCTAAGGTTAAGGGTATAATTCTAAAGAGTTTGAGGTATTACGAGTAATTTTTTGAGTTGAAATGAGTTTATTACAATTTTATGAAATTATTGTTACCTAATTACCAAATAAATTAGGGTTTGTTAATAAATGGGTCTAAAGGCTCCTAAAAAAATTTAGAAAATTCTAAAAGGTTTATGATATCACTAAGTTTTAATGTTAAAAATTTCAAGTCATTCGGTGATCTATCCTAGCTCTTAGAATTTTTCTAAGTTCGTTAAACGGTTCATTAATTATTATCCTTAGGGTGTCACTACGTTAAGTATGTTTAAATCAAGTTTTGGACTAAATCTTTGGATAACATGAAAGGGAATGTATAAAATAAATAAAAAAACCACATTCTAGGATTTAGGAGGGCCTAAGCTAGGTGCTCGTGCATCCTATGCATGCAAAAGATAATAAAAAAGAAAATTAAGAACGCTTAACAGTGTGATTAGTGAATGATTGGGAGTCAATCATCCACTAATCTACCTCCTCATGAATGTTATTCATAAACATGAATAATGTTTAAAATTCAAAGTAATGGATCTCCCAAACTTAATGATTGAATCATATAAGTAATTTAAAAATAATCATATATATATATATATATATATATATATATATATATATATATATATATATATATATATATATATATATATATATATATATATATATATATGAATAAAGTTTAAGAAAATAGTATATTTTAAAAATAATTCCATTTATAAGTATTTGAGAGATTCACTACCCACCTAAGGAGGTTTTAAAATAAAATTGAGAATAGTATTTAATTTCAAAATAATTAGCAAATTAATTATTTAAATAATAACAAAATAATTAAGTAATACAAGAATAAGCCAGAAAAAAGAAAATCCCATTTCTAAAAAAATTTTAAAAGAAAATAAATAATGTTTTGAAATATTAGAGGTATTATGCATCAAAATCAGATTTAAAATGAAATTACTATGAAGTTTTGAAGTTTGATATAATTAAAAGGATTTTTAAAAAAAATTAAAATAATTAATATTTAAAAATAATTATTAAATTGAAATAATTTGATTATTAAAATTTCTAAAATTAGAATAATTTAAAATAACTTTAATTAAATAAAATTATTTAAATATAATTTAATTAAATAGTAATTTAAATATTTAATTAATTAAAGAAAAGAAAATTATTAAAGATAATAACAAATTTTAATGATTAAACTTAATTTAAAATTAAATAATAAAAAAATGAGTTTTTTTATTTTTAGAATAAATAAAATGCATTTTATAAATAATAATAAAATAATAATATTTAAAATAAAAATAATAATAAAATAATAATTATTTAAAAATAATAATAATAATAAGATAAATTTTTTTTAAAAAATAACTTAAAAGAAAATAATAATAATAATAATTAAAATATTAATAATAATTTAAATAATAAAAATATTTTTTAGAAATAACTTAAAAGGGAATATTAATAATAAAAATAATAATTTAAAATAATAATAATAATAAAAAAATTAGTTTAATAATAATAATAATAATGAAAATAAATTAAAAACAATAGTAATGATAATAATTTAAACTATAATTTTTTTAATAACAAGAGTAATGTCTTTAATTTTAAATTTTAAAATTAATTAATTATTAATTAAATAATTTAAATAATTAATTACCTAAAATAGTTTGAAATAAAATAAAATACGAAATAGAAATATTAATTAATTTGATTTTAAATAATAGAAATAACTTTTCTAATTTTTAAATAAAATTAAATATTATTACATTACCATATATTTTATTAAATAAGATCATATTAATATTTGTAATTGTTTATTAATTAAATATGAGAATTAATTAATAATTAATATAACTTAATATACAATTAATATTTTAAACTAATTATATTTTAAAATTAGAGGAAATATTTTTTTTGAAAATATCGATATATAATATGTAATTTTTGGACTTAAAAATAATTTTAAATCAATTTTTGAAGAAAACTTGGTTTAAATAGGATTAAAGCAAAATTAAAATTTAAATCAAATGAAAATGGTGACGGTCAGACACGTGGAAGCTTCAGGTTCGCTCTGTGGTTTCGGGTAATGATTGCCTGGTGGCGCAATGATCATTGCGCCGCCAACAATGATTGCGGTAATAAGAGCCATGGATGCAGCTTCACTTAGCCACATCAGCGTGGCTCGGTGAACGTCTGATCCTCTATTGTTTCAAATGGATGGTCGTGATGGAGCTGGATGAAGCGCTGATCAGCGAGATCGAATCCCACGGTCGTTCCGAACCGCAAAAAACCAGATCTCAATCGTTCGTTGATCGTGAGATCAACAGTTGAGATCAAACCCCATTAGACGAGAAGTCGAACCCGAGTCCTAACACAATGTTTCGGCTCGATCTTTTGATCGGATGCACTATATTGCATGAAATTTGAAATATATGCTCTATAAATGAAGAGCATTTATGGGGGATAATTTGTGCGATCTAAAACACGCTTAATGCGAATCTATTTAACCCTATGTGTCCTAGACTAGGATTTGCAATTTCACCTTGGTTAATGGATGGTTTGACCTATTTAATGGCTTGTTGCACTTGTAGACTATCCACGCTCCTAGCTATAGAAGAAATCACATTTCGAAACGCGATGGATCGACCAAAAAATGTTTTGGAAGCTCTAAGCCCTTGGGTCACCGAAGAACTCGCAGGCAGTGGCTTTGACCGATCGGGCTTGACTTGGAAAGGGTGGAGAAAGGCTGTGAGAGCTCTCAAACCAAATCTTAGGAGCTGAGGGTGCTAAGAAAGAAAGCAATATCCAAAAGTCGTCAACATTAACCTTAATAGCCCTATTTATAGCCCCAAGCCTATCATGGACGGCTAGGATTAGATCTAGGGCTGATTAGGAGGGAAAATAAATTGATTTGGTCGGGATTGGAGTCAAAGAAGCATTAGGAAACATTGAAATCCATTTAATGGAGAGATTTTGACCAAAATAGGCCAAATTTGACCAAGAAAGACTTGGGTTGTCCAGGTCAATGGTTGACCTGGTCAACCCAGTCAATTAAGTCCATGGAGTAAAGGGATTGAGCTTGGATTGGATTTGAAATTGATTTGACCCAATAGGGCTAATTGGGTCAAACTAGGTGTGGCATTGTATGTTGTTGGTGGAGGTTGGGGAGCAAGCGGAGGATAATATAGGTTGCATAAAAGCTAGCAATTGGCTGAAATATGGTTAAGTTTATTGTATGCTACATGAGTATATTTTGAACATACATCCTTGATTGTGTGGAATGTACATGCTTTTTTTTTTCTGGTTTTGTTTAATGTTGAATGCCTACACCATCTCATTTGGAATAGCTTTCTTACTACTTCGCTTTTTAAATTGTAACTATAATTTTTATTTTCCCACAGCTTTTTCGTTGCTTTTAAACATTTTTTGTACTAGAAATTTAACTTTTACAATAGCTTTGAAATTTTACTTTCTCTATAGTAGCTTTACAAAACAGTAAGAAAGTTGACCTAAATAAAGCCTAAATCATGATGTACAAACATAGTAGTGTGAGGTTTGGCCAAGGATAATGTTTTGGCTTGTTTTGCATTAATGCTTATTTCTTCACCACAAAGAAGAGTGTATTTGCCGTATAGGCTATTTTGAAGGATTGGTAGATGGGAGATGGTCCATTTAAAATGTAGAAGATGATACCTTTATGGTCAATTTGAAAACCAATTATGGTGATATTGTCAATGAGGGTTTTGATTTTGAATAGGTATTAGGTCATGGACAAATTTTTCATAGAGATAGTGTGGAGCACATTTTTTCCTTGAATTAATCTTAAATGATTTATGGATTACAAATAATGTTCTATAGTTTTATAACTTTTGGTATAGTTATTGAGGTTGAGAACACGAGGAATGATGAGAGATGAGATAACAAAGTAGATTGGGTAAGCCGTGTTATCAATGGAGTGTTTGGTGGGGTCTTTCATGGTTATTTGAGAAATTTGACGAAGTCATTTTCTATAAAAAAAATTTGAGTTGATGATATCACATATTGGGCAATATTTTGAAGCGAGCTAGGTATGGGCAATATTTCCTTAGATTGGACATTAGGAATTCCATTGATGAAGGGATGTAGTGAATCATACATGTTATTTAAAATTTTGAGTGTTGAGAAAATAATAAGTTCATGTTATATAATAATAATAATAATAATAATAATAATAATAATAATAATAATTTTGAGTGCTATACACATAAGTCCTCTTTTTTTAAAACGATAAGCGACACATTATAAAATGTTGATTCAAATATATAATTTTGATAAAACAACTAGTTTTATGAACTGAGCCACAAATAATTGATTATTATTATTATTATTATTTATCAACCACACCATCATTATTTTTATTATTATTCATTAGCATATTTATTTTATTTTTCTTAGTTTATGTCTGAAAAGTATTCTATACATGTTATACAAAAAACAAAAAAAGGCCCTTTATTTATTGACAAACAATAAATCAAACTAATTTATAATTGAAATATTATCACTTAAATAAGGCTAAAATACCAAAATAAAAGATATATAACTGGTGCCACAAAGACTAATGTCTAATATCACAATCAAGTTCATGTTGTGGCCATGAAAACTTGATTTCCATCACTACTAGAAGGTCAACACTTGCCATTTGCCATTAAGGCTAATGCTTGCCTGTGATACTAATACGGGTGCCCATTGTCATCAACAATAGTAACATACATCATCGCCAACAAAGTCCAATGATTGTCATCACTAGAACAGTGACACCCATCATACTTGAAACTATTAACACCCACCGTTATCTACAATGTTGTACCTATAATTTGTCATAAGGTTGATACCATCATCATTGTCAATATTAATGCTTAGCATCATTAGACAATTTGATACTCAATGTCATCAATAATATCAACAAATAACATTGCACACTGGGCTAATGCTCGTTATCATCAATAAAATTATTGCTCGTCATTGTCATCAAGATCAATGATCATCATAGCTGTTAAGGTTGGTGACCATCGTCCCAGTTATCTGTACCCCTCGTATAAAGAGAATAATCAAGTAGTCTATCCAATCCTTTTTATAATGGTTCCAACATTTAAAATTTACTTATAATTTTACCATAAAGATAATTTTTATAATTATGTCTATTAATTGTATTATATTAATATATATTTTAATTATAGGAAGTGCCTCCACTCTCACTTCAAATATCTCTTTAAAAAAATTTGGGTTACTTTTTACATCCTAACACAAAAGACAAAAGCAATCTATACATTTTGGCTTATCAGTCAAGCAGCATGTCTCCTTCACATTATGCCCAACGCCACCTCCTCCTGGCTTGGCCTTAACGCAAGAGGCCGTTCTCCCTTGGCTTTCACGCACGGGCTTCTTTTCTTTCTCCCTTACGCATGCGAGCCCGCAAAAAGGTTGAACAACCCTTCACGCGAGCCTCGATTCTCACCAACTGTCGGTCAACCTTCGCGCCAACCACTACCACCCGCCGGCCAAGAAACTGCCGCCGACTTTAGTCGCGAGCTGCTTTCGCCTAGACCAGTTTGCCGACTTCCTCCTTTCTCTCTTCTCCATTCCCACGGGCCGACCGCCATTGTCGCTGCTGCGGCATCACGCCTCTGCCGCCTGACTCGCTGGAAACAACCCCCCGGCCACATCCTTCATGGCTCGTGCATCCCAGGCCGGTAACGAGCCACCCGAGTCATCGCCATGAGAGTCTGATACCAGTTGCCGCCTTCCTTAGCGCGATATAACTTCGACCCTTTTGTTTGGCGTCGCTGCAGTGAATCAGGCTCATATAAAAGAAGGTAAGGCAACTATTTATCATCTCTGTGAGAAAAATCCAAAATGCCTTGAGTTAATTTTCTCATACTCACAAAATAAAATAAAAAAAAGCGTTCAAGTTGGTTTTCTCGATATTTTGTTAACCAGGTATATATGCAGCATTTGAACTGTTGCATGTTTGATTTCATGGCATGATATCTTTTGGATTGTTACATAAAACTCCGTCAGAGTTGCACGCTAGCTGTGCGATGAAATGTCCCAACAAAATAATAGTCTAGTTTTTCTTTTGTCCCAGGATTCCATGATGAATTTATTCATGATATTGAACTTAGATTCGTGTTTGTATGAACAGTTAGTTTTCTGATTTTTGGTCCGCTAAAAAAATGCCTAGAGCTTGATTTTCCTTTAGAGAGAGAGAGAGAGAGAGAGAGAGAGAGAGAGGGATATTGACTGAATATTTTATCGTTTAATGTGCACATTCAACATAACATTTGATATTGTCATGTTCACAAGTCATGTTACCGTTGATCTCAAGATATTTGGCTTGTGCTGATTACTTGGTATCCACCAAACTGCATGTTTAAATCTTGATCTTTGTTGATGTTTAAAATTATTTTTGAACATAAGTGTTCTCTCATTTTGGGAATCCAAGTTACTACTTACTATCATGTAACTTTTATGATCTCACACGTGTGAAGGGATGATTGAGCATCTTCTCATTTTGTGAATCCAAGTTGATATCATGTAATGCTTATTTAGCTTGACGATATCATTGTGAATATATAGCTTGACGAGAAAAATATGGCATTGTAAATCAGTTCGATCCGAGTCTAAATTATGATAAATAATTGTATGGTGTCCTCCTAACTCCTTACTTTTTGGTAAAATTTGATCTTGAGGGCCGTAATGTGCCCAGATGGAGATTACAAAAGTATGATGAATAGGAATATCTCTCCTCTTCTGATTAAGGATATGTTGCCCAAAGTTATCCAAGTAATTCTTTATATGCTCATCATTGGTGCACTATAAAAGGTACATTAAATATTCCTCAACGTTGGAATGTTTTGGTTTAATGAGAATAAAAAAGGGACTTTATATACTAGTAGGACTGGTATGATCATGAATTATATCCTCTTGTTCCATCATAATTTTCCCATGGCGAGGGTGGACAGCTATTGGGGATCTCCAAACTAACGATTTGTTCTAGTCAAGGGTGGATCCACCTTACGCCCAGTTGAGCCACCCCCCCCCCCCCCCCCCCCCCACGCCTATTATCATTTAGATAATTTGTCCCACTACATCTACTTTTTAATCTTTATTACATGGATTTGTAGGCAATTGCCCCCCTAAAGGTTTTAAAATACTATAGTCTTTAGGCAATTGCCCAACGTAATCAAACGATAAACCAAATACAAAGAGAATTATAATAAATAAAATTTGAAAATATCTTTACAACCAAAATTTGTAAGGATATTTAAAAATATCCTTATAATAAGGTCGAACCAAGTCAAGGGGCGCTGCCTCCTTGGACCCCCGACATATCTGCGAAACGTACAATGATCAAGGATATGAATAAATAGGGGTTGAGCCGATTTCAAGGGAAAAAAGATATCTACACTTTTTGCCCCGCCGAAAATTAAGGCTGGATTTGTCCCTGGTTCTAGTGAATTCTACTATTGAATGATGTCTTATGTGATCATGATGATAACGCTTAAGGAAAATAGAACATTGGCCCCCGCTCTCACAATCAAGAGAAACTAACAATCCCAAAGGGGGGTTGAATCAAAATTAACTTGCCCTTTGCTCATCTGTGGGGAGAATCAACTTACTTGATGAGAGGGGCATTTATAAATAAGATATCTTCCGCATGGTATCACTAGGAACTTTCAAGCAAACTACTTGCCTTTCAGGAATGTAGGATAAACTTACCATCTAGACATGATGGGCATCGATAGAGATGCTGTTAGTTTGACAACACTAGAAACTATATAGCAATAGTGACTTGCCCTTCATAAATATAAAGGAAAGACCTTTTAGCATATTATGAAAGGCGTCCATAGGCTATTAGTACTGTGAAGGAACTAGCTCAAAAAAACTCTCTAATATTGCAATGAGAATGATGTCAAGTTTTTTCTTACCATGATATTGACATGAATCATTAATAAATATTGTTATTGATGTTATTAGGAGTTTTTTTATACCAAGTGTTCATGAACACACCAATCGTTGGGGCCACAATCTTACAAATGAACTTAAGCTCATTGACATGGCCATGCCCTCCCATATAGATTGGTCAACATTTTGTATCCTATAAATAAGGTTCCTAAATATGTAAGTGAGAGCTGGCGCCGGCCTATGGTGATGGGATGAATTTGAATGAGGAATCATCATGTCCTTCTCACTATCACTATTAATTATAGAAAATAAGCCACCTTATACCATTAAATTCCTTTGTAAATAGATATTATTAGGTGGAATGAACTAGGGATAAAATTAAAATTGACTCATGCTTAACCTGATGAAGCCTCCTACTCTTGTTCTTTTTAGGTCTCCTGCCTAAGTTGAAATCCAGTGAATTGGAATGCCCTATTACGAATTTATCTAGCAGAGTGGGCAAGGCCTACCTCATTGGTGTCTCAAAGATTTTCTTAGGAAATTAATGAGATTTGTGACTGCTTGATAATATGAAGATGCAAAAGATATAAATTTATTTGTGATAACCTCTTCCTTTGAGAATGAGCAGAAGAAGCACATGCTCAAGAAAATCAATTCTATGTTTTAAGAAAAAGGATGTTAAAAATGAACTTCCTATAAGAGAAGCAATTCTATGTTTTAAGAAAGGTGATCAAGTGAACTAGATAAGATAAGCAAACACTTTCAAGGTAGTCGAGTACTTCGAGGTGATAAAGATACTCCAAAAAATATAGAGATTCATAGAGGGAATTAAAATATTCACTTTAGGGCAGAGATAAAACTCTTTAAGATCTCAACAACACTACAATTATTGGCATGATCGATACCAAGGTATATGCTATTTAGGTTTTGAAGATCGGGGATAACTCATACCAATTGGCTTTGTCTCCTAAAAGAAGATATATTTGATGGTGAATATAGAAATTTCAATCATTCAAAGTTTTTAAAGTTTGTTAATGAAGCTAAAAAAGTCTTCCCCTCTTATGATATATTGCTGAGTTAAGAGAATAAATTAAAATATAAATATCTATTAAAGAAGAGGTTCACAAAAAATCATAATGGTAAGATGTCCTCTAAACTAAATGGATGGATGGACACCAAATAAAATGATATAACCAAGAAAAAAAAAAGAGTTTTTTCCTCTCCTTCAACTTCTTCCAAAGAAGGGGGTATTTAATCATGAAAAGTAGGAACATGGATGATGACAGGGAGGACTTGAAATTTAGGGAGATTTTTGAGATTCTATTATGTTGCCAAGCGGAATCGAAAGAGAATTGATATGTTATCAAGCAAAGTGTATTAAAATACAAGGCGAATTACTCAATAACCAAAAAAGATTTAATTTTGAGCAATTATAGAGCTAGTCTGACACTTCTGGTCTACAAAGTCAATATCATAATCAACATAACCCCTCTTAATTTTCACAATTTAAATAATGATATCCTATAATTAATTTTTTTTTATTTTCCCACTCTT
The DNA here is from genome assembly GCA_022539455.1 of Dendrobium nobile. NCBI lineage: Eukaryota > Viridiplantae > Streptophyta > Magnoliopsida > Asparagales > Orchidaceae > Dendrobium > Dendrobium nobile. The sequence continues at coordinate 52,985,957 of CM039726.1, forward strand.
TTTTATGTATCTCACATTCATTATCATTTTAGATAGTTGAGCAATTGGATGACATCTTTTGGGGATTCATTGAAAATGTTTAGGCATATTATTAAGTCAAAGTGTTCTTTATGTCAACAAAGCAGGTTAAATTGAACATATACGGGTGTTGGAATCTTGTTCATGCATCCAAGGTAATGACTAAGATTGAGTTTGAAAATGAGATGTTATAAAAAAATTGAGTAAATATATAAGTGCATGTATATATATATATATATATATATATATATATATATATATATATATATATAATTAAAAAAAATATATAAAAAATTTTAAGATGAATATCACTCTAATTATTCACTAGAATATCACTCTAATTATTCACTAAAAATTATGAATTTTTTAGAATTAATTATTCAACAATATTAATATAACCAAAAAATATATTAAGATATTCTAATATAATTTATATCATGATATATATATATATATATCTCAAAATAAATTTAATATATTATTTTACTATTATTTAAAAAGTTTTTGAGGAATCAACTATTTGTAAAAAAAATTGTAAAAAATGGAGCTAAAAATATTTAGATTTATTTGAAAATTAATATAAATTAATTTTTGCATTATTATTCATTTTAAAATATATCAATAACAATTTAAGATTTATCCAAAATTTTTTCCCCTAAAGTTCATCCGGTCCACTCATGTAGTACATAACGGCCTCCATGCCTAAAAAAAAAAAAAGCTTCCCGTGTAGCGCGCCAAAAAAAAGCCTCTGCGCATCCTAGGCACTTAAAAGATATAATTGACAAAGCATTCCGTTACGGTCCACGAATCCCACAGCTCCGACCGGATCGGTCCACCTCTTTCCCACGTGACAACACGCGTGCCACATTACACGTTCGGCCGGCCCTTAAAGGCCACGTGTAGCCCCCGACGCCGCGGCCGGCCACCTCGCACGCGTACCGCGCGGATGACTTCGGACGGTCCAGATCCCGGCCCGGCCAACACTTGTTGACCGGGTTGAGCCTTTTCTATTACGTCATCTCGCGCTCATCAAAAACAAATTCCATCCACTCTTTTTGTCGAAACCCATTTGGCACCCGAAGTCAGAGATTTCTGTGTTTCTCTGTTTCCGCCGCTCGCCGAACCTGAAAAGTCGGAGCTATCGTTTTTCTCCTCGGAAATTAGGGTTTGCTTTCTTCTGTCTCTAGGATTCTCGAAGAGTCCTGTTGGAAATCCATCGGCGGCTTATGATACGCGCTTTTTATTCGGCAGGAACTTCGATTGGTTTTGGATCGCGGGGAGAGGTGAAAATTCAAGGTTAGATTGGTTATTACTGCGAGGTTTCGTATATTTTGGTTTAATTTGAGTTGAACAAGGAGTTGAGGAAGGGAAAGGGGTTGATCACGCTGGGTTACAATGGGTTATTTCAACTCGGCTCTGGCCAATTCTAGCGGAGTTAACACGTTTGATTCGCCCGTGTGTGGCGGAGGGCTCAGGTATGTTTCTTCTAGAATTGTTTTCAGCTTGATTTGATTTTGTGTGGGGGAGTGCAACAAATTTTGATAGGATTAGCATTTATAGAAAGGAATGGGGTGATTCGAATGGGATGAAATTAATTGACTATATATGTTTTGCTTCTTTCATTTATGAACTTGTGACGAATACTCCGTCCTGTCAATGTTAAATGGGGATTGAGTAATGATTTTCCTTTTTTTTTTCTTCTTAACAGTCATAATGGAAAGTTTAGTTATGGTTATGCGAGCTCTGTTGGAAAGAGGTCTGCTATGGAAGATTTCTATGAAACCAGAATTGATGGGGTTGACGGTGAGATTGTTGGTCTTTTCGGAGTTTTTGACGGTGAGATTTTGTTTTCTGTTTTACATATAGCCATTTTTTTGGATGATATTTTCTTTATTTTTTCTCGATCAATATTCATTTTGTTTGAAACTTTAATTACTTTTTCCCTTGCTTATTATTAAAGAATAAAATTTTTTTGTTTCGATATTTTTAACCATAATATTGTGTCATTTTTGTTACGGTTTATCAAGTTTGTACAAATTTTAAGTAACTTCTTATATGCCTTTCATTTCTCTAATTTGATGGTTACGTTCTTGCTGATAGGTCATGGTGGTGTCCGAGCAGCAGAGTATGTGAAACAACACCTCTTCAGCAATTTGATCAACCACCCAAAGTTTATCAGCGATACCAAGTCAGCCATAGGTTATTTTCTCTTACATCGCCATTATCATTAGTCTTACAATATGAAAATTTTCACTTCTGTTTTGTTGTCAATTCTTACCATTCTGGCACTTTCCACCACCTGTGATTGTTCTTATGAACCCTTCCTTGCCAGTTACTGCCCTTAAGTGCTGCATATAGTGTTGATCCTAGTTCATACTCCAAATCGTTTGCAAAAGAGGGTAATACGAGCAAACCTAACTAAACAAGATTTTGCTAAATCAAAAATACGTTATGCTATTCATGTGCCAAAGTACTTGCAATTTTTTTTTTCAACTTTAAGAACTCTTTTTTGCTATTTCTTCTTCTCAAGCACTGCATAAGTTTTTAATCCTAGTTGAACTTATTCCTTATGGTAATAACTTCTCATTGTTCTTTTGGTCTAAATCAAATTTGCACCATCCTTTTCACATTAAGTTATCTCTTGCCTTATTGGCTCATCATTTTCCTTCGTTTTCTTCCCAGTCACACAGAGTCTAGCTTTGACCTTGTTTATAACACTTGCTATTATGTAGCGTCACTCTCTAATATGATTATGTTCACCTCTATTCTTCCAATTTTTACTACTCATCTGTATAACTTTCTCTTATATACAACAACAACATCAAGCCTTTATCCCACTATGTGGGGTCGGCTACATGAATCCTTTTTCTCCATTGTGTCCTATTAAAAGTCAAATTCTCGTTTAAATCTAATAAAGAAAGGCCATTCCTAATATTTTCTAACCAAGTTTTTTTGGGTCTACCCCTACCTTTCTTAACATAAGTCAAATCTAATACCTTTACTCTCCTAACCGGGTCATCGGAAGGCCGCCGTTTACATATACAACAATTAACATAATTCTCATTCCTTCGTACAATATATCTACTTGATTGTAATTTTCTAAAATAAATCCAGTACAATTTTGATATTCTATTATGACATCATACAACCATAGCAACTATTCCCCCCCCCCCCCCCCCCCGTCTTAATTTTGGAACTACTGGTCTCAATAACATTAATATTTACTTTATTTAGTGCAATAGATCATATGTATTTTAACCTCTCAACCCTAGTTATCACCTTGATCTTCCATTTTCATGATTGATTATTTTTCTTGAAAAAATTAATAATATAAATACCATATAAAACTATATACTATAGCTTATGCCAGCAAACATATTGCAGCTGATTATTATTCCTTGTTCTAATAGTCCAAAGTTCCTATGGAGCTTTTCTGCTAGAACAGTTAAAACTTTTTCTGCAGCAATAGTTTCTAATTTTGATATAATGAATAATAATACAGATCACCAATCTGATAAGTTACTTTTCAATGTTCAGCTGATGCCTACAACCACACAGATTCTGAGTTCTTAAGATCTGAAAGCAATCAGAGCCGAGATGCTGGATCAACAGCTTCAACTGCTATCCTCGTTGGTGATCGTCTTCTTGTAGCCAATGTTGGAGATTCTAGGGCTGTCATTTGTCGGGGAGGAAATGGTGAGATCACAGTTGAAAGCTTGAAATTGCTCTAGTTATTTTCTTTATAGTGATAAATGAGCAATGCTTCAAATTTTGCATGTGTTTTGTTGCCTCTTAGATGAAATTTAGAGCATATTTTTAGATGTGAATTAAAACTGTATGCAGATTTGATTGCCTTGAAGAGAGTGAATAGAGTATCTTTTTGCATTTTATACAGTTCATATACTCTAATTTAGTAAGGAGATAATAGTTAACCATTCACTGGGAAGTTTTGGGATCACTGATTTAGTGATTGCTTTTTATTTAAGGTTTATTTGTTTTCTTCCTGTAGTAGTCCTATTATATTGCACATTCAGAAATATGATTTTCTTACTTGAAGGCTATTTTAGTATTAATTTTTATCTGGGAAGTAAAAAATTTGAGAATAGGACACAAGATGTCACAATTGTCCTCTTAAACTAATGTTTTCGCAGAAGTTCAATTTTTATGCCCTATTCTTCTGTTATACAGGCATTATTTTTTTAAAAAAATTTTTCACTGATCCAGTAATTGTTTACTCAAGATAACGGGCTTTTTTGGTTTAGAGGATGAGCCACTTAAATGCAACTTATTAATGTGTTTGGAGAATATCACATTGATGCTGTTATTGCATTGAATTCTACATCAAAGTTTATTTTGTTTGATTTTAAATTTCAATCGGATTCAGTTTCAACTTTTTAACTGTATAAATGCATAACCTGCACTCATAGGAAGTTTAATTACTTTTCTTTCTGAAGGCTTTCAGACTTTCCATTGAATTAAACCACTTGATGGTAGTTACATTGGTGTTACAACCACCACTGATTTTACATGTATTAGGTTGAATTCTGTCTTCAAATCTGCAGTTATTTAGTTTTATTCATTAGAGGATATTTCCATGCATCTCCAATAAAATCCTTGGGAGAACTCAAACTTACTACAAATATATTGCAAACTGCAACAATATCTCGATGAAAGTTGTTATACCAAAATTGTTACCTGTGATTTTTCTGAGTCAACTTTCATTTCTCCTGGAATGCAATATTATGATAGCTCCTGTCTTCATTGTCTAGATAAGTATTAGTTAAGTTCAATATCTATCAATGGACCAGATTCAAAGAAATGCATTTATGCTAGTGTATGAGAAATGGATCGGAAGTAGTGGCTAAAATAACATTGATAGCTATGTTTAGCTTTGTGGAAATGAGAATATTAAGTTTGATGTGTGAAAAATTATGAATGATAAATTGAAGAATAATTATATTAGAGGATTGATGAGAGTGACATCTATTGAATTTATAAATAGATTAATTGAAGAAAATAGGCTTGGACGGTTTTGCATGTGCAATGACATGTAGAAAATGCAACTAGACAAGTATTTTTTTATGGATGTAGAAAGAAAATATGTAGAATTATGGTGCCAATGGAAAATAATTTTAACATCTCATGTAGGCTTAGGTTTCATTTTGGACAGCTTCCTTACTGTTTTTAAAGAAGTTTTATAGTACAAAATTTTCTTAAACTAGAAATTTTTGTACAAAAAGGCTTCTCTTTAGAAAGCAATAAAACAGCTGCCCAAATGTACCCTTAATTGGAATGGTTGCAAATTAAGTATTCATAAAGATAACCCAAAATAGTTGGTATAAAGCTGATGAAGATGATGGTGATGGCATCCGGAAGAATTTATGCCACCCTAGTTTATTATTGGCACAAAAGGCTTGATGTTGTTGTTGTTGTTGTTGTTGTTGAGTTTATTATTGGCAGGATAATTTGCATATCTTGCTAGTCTTTGGAAGAGGCTATGAATTTACTCCCTCGTTATGAGGTAGCTATCTTACGAACAATTATTAGGTCAAGTGACATGACGTAGCTCTACGTTCGGACACCAATAAAATGTCGCCACGTGCTCTTATTCTTTACTGCGCGGCCCGACGACCTGACCCGGGATTGCTATGTTCGCGTATTGCTCGGTATTGCTCGGTATTGCTCTAGGTATTGCTCGGTATTACTTGGTATTGCTATGCCCGGACAGCAAACGTCGATCTCCCGGCCGGCTGGACAGCAGGGGAAATGCAGAATCCTCTGGACAGCCACCAAACAACGTCCAGAAAACCTGGACAGCAACTTGGAAACCTAGAATTGGGAATAAGGAGCTGTTTTTGGGAGATAATACTTGGTAGAAATAAGGGGAGGAGCAAGGGTAGTGGCGGATGAACTTGGGGAGTTTGAGTGGTTGATTGGATAGGTTAATGGGGGTCTTAACTAAATAGGAGAAAGAGGGAGGGGTGGCATAGGCTGGGATTGATTGGATTAGGTTTAGGTAAGGCTGATTGAGATTTGGAAGCTTTCCTGATTAAAGGAGAGAGAGAGGGGCAAAGAGGGGGAGGGCTATAGGAAGGGGGAGGGAATTTGTGGGGGGTTTTAATTTGTTTCCAAACAAGGTCAATTAAATTAAAGTGATTTAATCATGAAAATATCTTTAATTTGAATTGATTTGATTTTGAAAACTTTCCAAATATAGCCTGACCAATTTAGGAAAGAATTTCAATTCGATTAGAATTGAAATTTGAATTTGAAATCTTCCCAAATTGAGATACGCTAAATATGGAAAGTAAGTAATTTGGGACTTGAAGGTTTGGAGGCAAAGAGGGGAACTATGTTTGGCGGCTAGGAGAAATTGGGGTTGGGGCCGGCGGTCAATTAAGGGGGTTAGGGTTTGGATGGTGACAGCTTGGAAAGAAGGAAGGGCTTTTGGGAGGTGGTGGCTAGGAGAGGAGGGATCCTTATCGCCGACGGCTTGAAAGAAGGGGTGGATGGGTGTTCGGCTCAAGTGGAGGGATGGTGGTGGGGATTTGGCCAAGAGCTTTGGAGAGGGAATGGCCGATGGTTGGAGGAGAGGGAGGGGAAGAAAGAAGGGAGGGGAAGAAAGAAAGCAAATAAAGATGACCATGAGTCTGGACGCTTCTTGCGACTGGTGGGTGATCCGATTCCCTCACCTAGGATTCTCTCCAAAGCTTTCTCACAGCTTCAGAAGGAACAAGTTGCTGAAATTTTCATAATATCATTCATTAACCCTGAAAGAAGGATGGGGAGGCTTTAAATAGCAATACAATGAAGAAAAATACAAAGAGCATCTTGCCCCTAGGGCATACACATGACTAGTAGGCTCTCAAGTGGGGGCATAAAAGGAAAAGTACAATAAAACTCATAAACTAATACATCAATAATAAATCTAATACAATGATGATCAAAAGTAAAGCGGCGCAATCGTGGCCGTAGATCGACGGCCACGCCTCTGGTAGACTCTCCAAGGTCGAATGTCCTTATCAATTATGCGGTGTACAATAATTCATTCTCATTGCAGGTGTTCTATAGGGATCATATAATCAATTGCAGTAGTTCCAATTTGAAAGGGCTCATATGTAGAATGCATAACTAGGGCGTGGAATTAAAGTAACCCAAAATATATGTTGGTCAAGCATTTTAACAACTCCTTGATTTAAACTTTTTGGAAAGTATGGGATCTTTCATGTTTATCTCAATTTGAATTATATTCTAGTTCATGATGATGCAATCCAATAGAAGAATTACATCAATGATTAAATTTAAGTTCATAAAATCTATATAAATACTATTAAGCTATAATGGGAGATCATTTCTCTAAAAATTCAAAATAACAAGAGAGCTCCATTTTGAAATGGGATTCTCTAATTTTAACTTTTTACATTTAATTCCAATAAGGACTCAATTTGAAAATTATATCTTCTTTTCAAATTATTAAAAGATTTAGATTGATTTTAAAATTTAAACATTTAATGGACAAAGATAAAGAATGTCACATATTAAGACGTGTTCGACTGAGCCGATCTCTACTCAAAATTAAAATCAAAGATTTTGATTTCAAATAGAGTTTTAAGTTTCTCTCTCTCTCTCTCTCCATATATATAATTACATTGAGAAGGAAAAGCTTCCTCCAAAAATTCCAAAGAAGGAGAAAACTCCTTTTTTAATTGGACTTCTCTTGAATTTTTAGTTTTTTAAAATTTTAATTGATGGAAAATGTAAAATTTTATTTAAAATCATTAAGTCACGTCTATTCAATCCATATAATATTTTTATCATATATTTTCTCATTATTTCATTTTCTGATGTGAAACTACGAGGAGTTACTTTGGAAATTAAAAGAACAATGGAATAAAATTTTGCTCGCGACAAATTATTGCTTGAATCTAAAAGAGTAAGAATTTAAAGAAGTGCTTTTGATAGGAAATACTTGGAATCAAGTATTTCCTAATCACTTTAGCCAAAGATCTCACAGCAAACTGCTGTCCACAGCAGGAAATCAGCCAAAACAGTGGGAAAACGCGAGAAAAACGAGAGAAACACGAAGTAAGAACTTGTATTTTACTAGAAGACAATGAAAATAGCAAAGATACAATTTGTTCTTCGATTCGAGAGGAAGAACGTACTCTCCAAAGTCTCCGGCGAAGCCAAGAGCCCAAAACAAAACCTAGATCTCAAAGAGAAAACTCAAATTCAAGATCATGAGCTAATTCCCTCCAAACTCCTAATTATACAAAATTAATCATAAAGGACAATCATAAACTTCCTAAAACAGCCTTTCACGTTCAAAATTTCCCTCCTAAACTCCCCTCTCAAGCCTACGTGGATTCACGGCTCACGGCAGAGCCGTTTCCGCCCAGGCGGGCCTCTCGCGCCCGTCTCGTGTAGACGCGGACCGGTCCCTGCTGGACCGGTCCAACCGGCCCATCCTGGGCCGGTCTAACATTACCGCCCTCCCAAAGAATCACCTTGTCCTCAAGGTGAAAATCTGGAAACTGCTGTTTCGCCATCTCGTATGGCTCCCACGTGGCCTCGTAGTCAGGAAGGTTCTTCCACTGGATCAACACTTCCTTAGTTTCATCTTCTTTCTGGCGAACACCCTTCAGCTCCAAAGGTTCCAGGATCACCTCTAACTCCTCCGTAAGTGTCGGCGGTAGCTCGGGAATGGCGATGTGATCACCAATGACCCTTCTCAGCTGTGAGACGTGAAAAATTGGGTGTATAGTCGCCGATGGGGGTAATTTCAGTCGATATGCTACTGCCCCGATCTTCTCTATCACTTCATAAGGACCAAAGTACCTTGGAGCTAACTTTTCATTCCTCCTGTTGGCGACTGTCTTCTGCCTGTATGGGCGGAGCTTCAAGAACACCTTATCCCCTGCCTCAAAATGGATATCTTTTCTATGCCCATCTGCTTGTTTCTTCATGATTTGCTGCGCCCTCAGTAAGTGCCTTTTTAACTCCTCTAACACTCGGTCCCTCTCCTCCAAATACTCCTCTACTGATGAAACAGGAGTACTACTGCTCCCAAAGTGTACCAAGTGTGGGGGATCCCGTCCGTACAACACTTTGAATGGGGTCATTTGTGAAGCCGAGTGAAATGACGTGTTGTACCAGTACTCAGCCCAGGATAACCACTTCGCCCATAGCTTTGGTGTCTCTGAAACAAAGCATCTGAGGTACGTTTCCAAGCTCCTGTTGACTACTTCCGTCTGTCCATCCGTCTGTGGGTGGTAGGCTGTACTTCTCTTGAGCACTGTTCCCTGCAATCTGAATAGCTCCTTCCAGAAATGACTGAGGAACACCTTGTCCCTATCTGATACGATCGCCTCTGGCACCCCGTGTAATCTGACCACTTCTCTGATAAAGGCTAATGCTACTGTTATTGCGGTGTAGGGATGTCGGAGGGGAATGAAATGGGCATACTTGCTCAACCTGTCCACCACTACTAAGATCACTGTGAACCCCTCTGAACGGGGCAGCCCATCTATGAAATCCATAGAGATTTCCTCCCATACTCTACCCGGCAAGGCTAAAGGCTGTAGTAATCCTCCTGGTGACATAGCTAGGTACTTACTCCTTTGACAGACCTCACATCTGGCTACCATCTCCTCCACATCTTTATGCATCCCCTTCCAGTATAGCTCCCCCGCTAGCCTCCTGTATGTCTTTTGTACGCCTGAATGGCCCCCTATTGCACTCCCATGAAACTCCTGAAGTAGGTTTGGGATGTGGATCGACGTCCGGGGCATCACAAACCTCCCTTGATACAGCAGCTTGTCTCCCTCCATGGAGTATCCCGGGTGGCTATCTGGTTCCTTCAGTAAATCTGTCCTGATCTTTCCCAAACTCTCATCTTTAGCGCTTTCTTCTCTGATGGCCTCCCAATCAAACATCCAAGGCACGGATAGAGCAACTGTCTGCAATTCCTCCATACATCTGGATAAGGCATCGGCCGCCTTGTTCTCCACCCCTGGCCTGTACTGAATCTCAAAATCGTACCCCAGTAACTTGGACAACCACCTCTGATGCTCTTCCGTCACCATCCGCTGTTCTAAGAGAAATTTCAGGCTCCGTTGATCAGTCCTGACAACGAAGTGTCTTCCAAGTAGGTAAGGCCGCCATTTCTGAATGGCCAACACGATGGCCATCAATTCCCTCTCATACACTGATTTCATCCTTGCTCGAGCAGTCAATACCTGGCTGAAATAAGCGATGGGTCTCCGGTTCTGCATAAGTACTGCACCCAATCCATATCCCGATGCATCGGTCTCCACAATGAATGTTTGAGTAAAATCCGGCAAAGCTAGGACCGGCACTGTAGTCATTGCCTTCTTCAGGCTCTCGAACGCGGATGTGGCTGCTTCTCCCCACAGGAAACCATCCTTCTTCAATTGCTCCGTAAGTGGCCATGCTATGGTGCTATATCCCTTCACAAATCTTCTGTAATACCCTGTCAATCCCAGAAATCCTCTCAGTGCTTTCAGATTCTTTGGTAGTGGCCACTTTAGCATTGCCTCAATTTTGGAGCGATCAGCTGCCACCCCTTCCTTGGACACCACATGACCCAAGTACTCTACACTGGCTTGTGCAAAGCAGCATTTCTTTAAATTTGCCCTCAACTGGTGCTCCTGCAATACCTCTAACACCTTCTTCAAGTGTTCCCAATGTTCGACCTCTGACTTGCTGTATATCAGGATGTCGTCAAAAAATACTAACACAAACCGTCTGAGATAAGGTTTGAAGACCTTATTCATCAGGGCCTGGAAAGTAGCCGGTGCATTGGTGAGGCCAAAGGGCATCACCAAGAACTCATAATGGCCTTCATGAGTTCTAAAAGCTGTTTTGGGAACATCTTCCTTCCTCATTCGAATCTGGTGGTAGCCCGATTTCAAATCTATCTTGCTGAAAATCACGGTCCCACTTAATTCATCCAAGAGCTCATCGATAACTGGTATAGGAAACTTATCAGGTACAGTCTCCTTGTTGAGTGCTCTGTAATCTACACAAAAACGCCAGCTGCCGTCCTTCTTTTTCACCAACAGAACGGGACTAGAGAAAGGGCTGATGCTGGGTCTGATGATCTCTGCCTCCAGCATCTCTCTGATCAACCGTTCAATTTCATCCTTCTGGAACTGAGGGTAGCGGTAAGGACGTACACTGATGGGTGATACTCCTTCTCTCAACACAATAGCATGCTCATGCTCCCTCTGCGGTGGTAATCCCTGAGGCGGCTGAAACACCTCTTGGAACTGTTGAATCAACAGCTGAACGGAGAGGGGTATAGCTTCTCCCTCCTCCACTCCTGCCCCTCCAAACTATGCAATTCCACCAGGTAGCCTCCTCCCTCCTGCTGAATGGTTCGGATTAGGGATTTAAGAGAAACCCCAGCCTTGGTCAACCCCGCGTCTCCTTGAATCGTTCTCCTTCTCTCCCCTATCACAAGTTCCATCCTCAAAGTCCCCCAATTAATCTTCGTTTCCCCCAATGTACGCAGCCACTTCATCCCTAAGATGACGTCAGTACTCCCCAATTCCAAAGGAAGGAAATCTTCCTTCACCTGGATTCCCTGAATCTTCAGCACCACCTCTCTACAAACTCCCTTCCCATTTCCACCTTTCCCGTGCCCATCATCACCCCATAGCCACCTGTGTCCACTAACTCCATCCCCAGCGACTCCACTATCTGGGTGGAAATGAAGTTATGGGTTGCCCCACTATCAATCAACACCACCACCTCACGGTCAGCTATCTCTCCTCTCACCTTCATAGTGTGACTCGGAGTGAATCCCACTACAGAGTTCAGAGAGACTTCTGCTACATCCAGATGCAGCTTCTCTTCCTCCTCCACCTCGGGGTCATTTCCACCTCTCTCTTCGTCTTCCTCATCTTCACAAACGAGGAGAACCTGAAGAGATCGATCCTTGCACTTGTGCCCCGGCATGTACTTCTCATCGCATCTGAAGCACAACCCTTTGGCTCTTTTGTCCTGCATTTCTTTGTCGGTCAACCTTTTAAACTGTCCCCTATTTCCTCCTCCACCAGATTTCTCCTTGGGCACCTCCCTCTGGTTCCCTGGGGCTACCCCTTTTGAGGGTAATACAGCAGTAGTCATTTTGTATGATCCTCCTGAGTAGTTGCCTCTAGCTCCTCTTTCTGATCTCTTCTGATCTTCCACCAGTTGTGCAAGCTCCATGGCCTTGCCCAAGTTCCTTGGCTCCAGCACCCGAACAGCTGTTCTTATCTCCGGTTTGAGCCCTTTCATGAAATTCCCTTCCAGGGCCGATTCGGAGATATGATCCAGACGGCTAGCCAAGTACTCGAATCTGTCCCGGTAGTCGGCCACGGTCCCCTCCTGAGTCAGGGCAAAGAACTGTTCATAGAAGTCTCCTCCCCGTCGGCTCGGAAACGCTCTAATAAACAATCCTTGAACTCTCGCCAAGTCCTGATAGGCTCTCTTCTGTCTCTCCACTGATACCACGCCAGCGCCTTCCCTTCCAGACACAAACCTGCTGCCGTCAGTTTTTCATCATCTGTCAACCCGTTGACAGCGAAATAACGCTCCACCTTGTATATCCAGCCGTGGCCATCTTCACCCTCAAAGATGGGCATCTTCAACTTTCTCACCTTCGGATCTCTGCCATTACCCCGGAAGTCTCCGTAACCTCCCGTTCCTCGAAGGTGAGGTGCTCCCCAAGTGTCCCGATCCTCCCTCCGACGTTGGTAACCGAAATCTTCGTCGTAATCTCCTCTTCCCCTTTCAAAATCAGCACCTCGACGCTGAAATTCAGCACCTCGACGCTGATGTTCTTCTCTCCTTTCTCCAAAATCTGCACTACCTTCATATTCCCCCCTCCTGCTTCCAAAATCCACACCTCGACGCTGAAATTCAGCACCTCGACGCTGAAAATCAGCACCTCGACGCTGAAAATCAGCACCTCGACGATCATTCCCCATGCTTATCTCCTCTCTAGAGAATGGCTCTAGAGGTGGCATGTCGTCATCACCTTCAAGAATCTCCACCTCCGGATTCCTCCTCCCCCGGATTGGGTTTGGATTTCCTCCTACGCCATGGCCGTCAGTGGTCTCTCTCACTTCCGATGTGTCCGGATGGGTCTTCATCTCCAATAATTTCTTCATCATTTCTTCCATCGCCGCGAACCTCCCTTCCAACCTCTCATTGTTGGTGGAGATCTCCATGAATTTCCCCTCCAGATCTGTCTTTAGTTGACCAAACTCGCCTTCTAAAACTTCCACCTTCTTCCCGGCCATCTTTCTTTTAACAGATCCACAAAAATCTTTTTCCGGAGAGAAAAAACTTGCTGAAATTTCAGAATTTCAGCCGCCGGTGGTCCCGAATCGATGCTCTGATACCAATTTGATAGGAAATACTTGGAATCAAGTATTTCCTAATCACTTTAGCCAAAGATCTCACAGCAAACTGCTGTCCACAGCAGGAAATCAGCCAAAACAGTGGGAAAACGCGAGAAAAACGAGAGAAACACGAAGTAAGAACTTGTATTTTACTAGAAGACAATGAAAATAGCAAAGATACAATTTGTTCTTCGATTCGAGAGGAAGAACGTACTCTCCAAAGTCTCCGGCGAAGCCAAGAGCCCAAAACAAAACCTAGATCTCAAAGAGAAAACTCAAATTCAAGATCATGAGCTAATTCCCCCCAAACTCCTAATTATACAAAATTAATCATAAAGGACAATCATAAACTTCCTAAAACAGCCTTTCACGTTCAAAATTTCCCTCCTAAACTCCCCCTCTCAAGCCTACGTGGATTCACGGCTCACGGCAGAGCCGTTTCCGCCCAGGCGGGCCTCTCGCGCCCGTCTCGTGTAGACGCGGACCGGTCCCTGCTGGACCGGTCCAACCGGCCCATCCTGGGCCGGTCTAACAGCTTTTGATGCAAATCGTACAATCCAATCAAAGTTCTTAATAAATAGTAAAGATTATATGTTCGTAACAAAATCCACCTTTTAACAAAGAGAGGTTCACCTTGAGTACCACCTCACTCATGCACTCCTTGGGTTTAGCGGCGGAAGGCGAGTCCAATGAAGAACGATAGTACCACTAGGAAGATGGCATCGAAGGTCTTCATTGAAGGAGAAGTAGCCACGGACAGAGAATGGGTGGATCTTCCAATGAGAAGCCAAGGCGTCTTAGGTTTTTGGAGGTCGATCGTTTCCGCTAAGCAGTAGAGGATGCACTTGACGTATCTTTCCACAGTTTCGTCTTTCTCTCAATCAGGATCGTAGAAGGGGGAGAGAAGGATGTTGATCTCTCCATAGTAGTTGTAAGAAAAGCCGTGATCAACTTCGGGATCGACCATGCATCATAAGCATGAGAAGGAGAGAAAACAAGAGAGACGGCGGTGGGGAGGGAGGTCGGTGGCTTGAAGGGGTGGAGAGGGGCTAGGGTTTGAAAGAACTTAGGTTAAGTAGGGTGGAGGTGTTCTAATCTCAAAATCTGAAAATAATTTTAGGTTTTGAGGAAAGTTGGAGGGAATTAATTTGAATTTTGGATTTCAAATTAATTGCAATTAAGGGCCTTGAATGAGCATTAATTGAGGGGGGGGGGCAAGCATGGGGCCGGCGGCATGGAGAGAGAGAGGGAGAGGGGTGCCAAACCTGAAATTAATCTCAGGATTTGAGTGAATTTGGAGGGAAACTAATTTGAAATTTGATTTCAAATTAATTTGTAATTAATGCATTGATTGGGGATTTAATTGGGGGGGGGCATGCATGTGGCCGGCGGCATAGAGAGGGAGGGAATTGGGGAGGAGTTTAGGGAGTTTCCAAACAAGATTTATGAATTAGGAAAGCTAATATTAAATCCAATCTAATTTGAATTTAGATTGAAGTTATGACTAATGCTTTCCTAATTATGAATTCTAAAAATGGAAAGAATTTGAAATTCAAAATTTGAATTTCAATTGGAATTAAATCCTTCCTATTTTCTTGTTGGGGTGAAAAATGGAAAGTCATTAAGGTGTTGAGATCACCATAATGAAGGGGAAGCAAGGTATGGTTGGCAGCAAGGCTGGTGGAGGATGAAGGGGCGTTGGGTTGGGTAGGGGTGAGGGGACTTGGTGGCGGGTGGGCTTGACAAGGTGGAGGCGTGGGGTGATTTTGGAGGGGAGATGGCTGGTGGTGGGGCTAAGGGAGTCGGCGGTTTGGGAGTGGAAAAGAACAAAAGGGGTGGAAAAGAAGAAGATAAAATAAAGCCACGAGTCGCGGACTCTTCCAACGACTAATAGGTATTGCACTCGCTCACCTTGAGCTCACTCTCCCTTATCTCTAGCTCTCATGCAAGAAGAAGAAGCAACAACGAAATTTCATTAATCATTCATAAAAAAAAATACAACATATGAGAACACTATATTTAGGTCCCTACTCATGAAAAGAACAAGTACAAGATTGCCCTTTGGGCTACAATAACAAAATAACTCCCCAAAAGGGTAAAAACGGAAAACGACAAATAACTAAATAAAAAATCATGAAAACTGAATGAAAAATAGAGGCGCTGAATCGTGGCCGCAGATCTACGATTTCTTCGTTGATACACATGTCGGTAGCGTCTGTTGATGTCCTCATCATTTTCTCTTTAAGTATTGTAAATTCTCGACTGTTATACCATATGATCTTTGGAATTATTGTTATTATATTATGTCTTACTTTCTCGTGTGTTGCATAATATTATTTTCTTGTTTTTTATTAGTTATAGAGATGCTTATAAAGGATATTTAAAAATGAGGTTCATTAATGTATGCGATCTGTAGATAATAAAACTCTAATTGGTCACTTCTTTTCCTAAATAAATAAAAAGTTAGAAAAATGAATGGTTTGGCTCCATGGCATTCATAGCTTCATTTGTTTCCTTTGGTTTTTCATGTATGGGTCCAATGACTTCCTTTGTTGCAATTGAGTCCTCTACTTTAGTGATTCTTACTGTGTTCTTTATTCTTATGCGGCTTCTATTCTAGCAGACTTTCTTTGTGAGGCTAGGTCACTCCTTGTTGGCTCATCCATGACTGATTAAATGAACTTTCTCATTGGCCTTGTGATTATAAATGAGGTTATGAGTCATACATAAAAACATAGTGAGCATTTGAAGAAATTTTTTAGGTTGATGTGATATCTTCTATTTCTGAAATCTAAGTATTTGATCAAGTGATATACTTTAAGCATTTTGGTAGAGGTTATGAATCATGAGGTTTGCTTTCTAATGAATCTTTTTATTGTTTTATGGTTTGGTTATTGGTATGAAAGGGTGAGTGCATGTATGTTCTGAAATTATTCAAACACAACAATATTAATGTATTTTGATTTCAAATTGACATGAAAATGATGTTGAAGGGATGAAGTAAAACTGGTAGGATTTTAAAATGAGATACCTTAGTTTATGCTTTTTTATTTTAAGTGATAGCTTTAATCATTCCACATCCATTGAAATAAGTGGTTAGTTAAAACAATGAAGAAAATGTTTAGAAATAAGTGGTTAGTTAAAACAATGAAGAAAATGTTTAGAAGATATATTGCTTTGAATTAGTAGAATCAAAATCGAGCATACAATATGAGAATAAAAATTGAGTATAAAATATGCAATATAAGTTGGTGTTATATGAACAATTATCAATCAAATAGTATTAAAAGATACGATATTTTGGTATGATGAGCTTAAGCATCTTGGATCTATTATTTAGAAGAATGTTGATAGTGTGGATATAACTTACGGAGTTAATATTGGATCCTTAAAATGGAAAAGTGCTATGGGAGTACACTATATGCTAATCTGATATTTTAGAGACTAAAAGATAAATTTAATAAAATGATGATCAGATCGATAATTCCAGGCAGAAAAAAAAAAAGTTGATATCTTAATTGAGTGTGATAGAGATCAGAATGGTTAGATGGTTGTGTTGCCAAATTATGAAGGATGAATGATAGATTTACTTCATTAAAGAAATTATTGTAGTGACATTTATAAAAGATAATGTAATTGAAATTAAATACGGACATATATAATGAAGGATAGAAAATGCATTCGTTAGACAAATAATGAAGATTTATAAGGAGTAGGCTTATGGTAATATAGTTAGAAGTTGTTCAAAATGATTTGCGAAGAGTATATTTAACATTTGAGACAACATTTCGTAGGAATGAATGGAAAGAATTTGTAAAGCTGGCCTAAATATTTGGGATATGACTATTAATGATGATGATGAGAGAAATGACAATATGTAAAACATATATTGTTGCATTCTGAAATTGTTGTCATAGTTCATGTTTCCTGTTTCAAACGACCTGATATTAATGCAAAACTTGGCTTACTTTTCATGAATTTGGTTGCTCTGCAGTCTGAAATGATAGTAATTTTAAATCATTATCATGTAAAACAATTTCAGCCATTGCCGTTTCAAGAGATCACAAGCCTGATCAAACAGATGAGAGGCAAAGGATTGAGGATGCTGGAGGTTTTGTTATGTGGGCGGGTAATTTTGACCTCAGAACTAAGATATTTATTACTGTAGTTTTATGTCTGTATGTCTTAGTAAGATGTTCTGCAGGCACATGGCGTGTTGGTGGTGTCTTGGCTGTTTCCCGTGCATTTGGTGATCGTCTCTTGAAGCAGTATGTGGTTGCAGATCCTGAAATTCAGGTAAAGATCAATGAAGTGCATCTATGCTTATTTTCAAACTGTTTTCTGCAGATGGATAAGCATTCATTTAGGGGTGTAAAAAATGGTTCAATGTTGTGAACAGCTTGTGTTCGACTTAATAAATTGTTAATATTCAGCTAGTTCGTTAAGCAAGCAAGATGAATTTGACCAATAATTTTTTGTTGGCTCTTTTTACTAAATAATGCGACCACAAATAAGAACCAGCTCGATTAGGTTTGGTTGGATTAGTGTTTAATATATTTAGTACATACAAATGCTTATGCTTATGTTCATAGATGATAACGTGAGTTTCATTTTCTTGTTTGTGTATTTTACCATTTAAAAGCATCTGATATCCTTAACATTATTGAAAGCACGTGTTTAAATTATCCGTTAAAAGATGATGTACTATGAGGATCACTCTTTTTTACTGCAAACAGAACTATCAATCAAGATGTTTTTTATGCAATGAATGGTAATCAACTTGAATTCTGATAGGAAACACTTGAAGATATCAAGTGAAACCTAACGATCTTGACAAAATTAGTGAGAATACTCAACAAGTAGAGGGAAAAATCAAAGAAAAGTAGCCCATTTTATTGAGAAAAAATCAACTAACGGAAGAAAAACAAACATGATACAAGTGATCCGCAATTCGAGAGGAGGATCATCTCTCCCAATTCTCTAGACGCCGCTAGAGCCCAAAGAAAACCTACACCCAAGAGATCTCAAATTTCAGCCAAAATCCAAGATGCCCTAACCCTAGGAAAACCAACTATTTAATGCATACAATTCAAAAGGAAATATCCAAACAGCCCCTCCATTCAAATTTCCCTCCTAACTCCCTAAAAAATCCTTCCAAAACGACACCGTCAAACCTGGGTGGTCGGCTCCTGCGTACAGGAGGTGGAAAACCTCCGCATGTTTCGCCCGTAAGCCGGTCCCATATGGCCCGAGTGGACCGTTCTAACAAATTCCTTAAGTTCAAATTTTGTTTGGCTCGAAATCTATCAAAGCCGAGCAATCCCCAACTCATTCATGTTCAGCTTGTTGTTGTACTTTTATCTCATAAAATTTCAACACACTAAATAATTTCCATATCTAACATAATTTTTATGGAACCGCAGGAAGAGGTGGTTGATGGATCTCTAGAATTCCTCATCCTTGCTAGTGATGGACTGTGGGATGTAGTCTCCAATGAGGTAGGTACTTACGAATTCTTACTTATAAATGTCAGCATCCATTATATTCCTCTGAAAACAATTATTTTATGCATCCATAACAATCCAGGAGGCTGTAGCCATGGTCAAACCCATCGATAATCCAGAACAAGCTGCCAAGAGCCTGCTGCAGGAAGCTTCTCAGAGGGGAAGCGCCGACAATATAACCTGTGTTGTCGTGCGGTTTCTCGGTTCCAGTAGCAATGTGGAAGAGCAGTGATGGCAATACACAACTTCCTTCTACTTGCAACTAATACGTACAAGGAGTTGAAGGTTGGCTTAAAATTTACTCCTAAAGCTTTTCTCTGGTAAATCAGAGGGCATCAGAGGAGGGTATATTTTGCAGATTTCAGCGAGTTAGTACTGCAAGCAGTGAAGAGCAATTGTTTTTCTTTAATTTGCTTCTTTTCTCAACCACATGAGGTGAATTGTGGTGGTCAAAGTGATTCGATATCTGTTATGCCGACTCTCAGCTTGAAGTAAGTTTGTTTCTAAATAGAGTCTTCAGTTTGATGTCGACATACTTTATGAAAATTATTTGGTGATTTATTATGTTGATTTTGTTATAGCATTATGATGCTGTATTCATAGTCAAATCTTTAAAATTTGGTTTTAGATTTCATTTGTTTTAGGTTTTGCGGTGAAAGTTTTAGTTTCGGTTCCGGAGAAATTATGCAAATATCCTGCCAATTGAATATTTGCTCTACTTTAGCTATGTTTTTCTTGTCCTTTTGTAAAAGCGTAGCAAATATTCGACAAAAGTGTATTCATAATTGCATATTTGCTGCCCTTTTATTGTGTATTTGCAAAATCACAGTAAAAGTACAGTTAAAGTGCAGCAAATCCGGACGAATTTTGTCAGTTTCATCTCCGCACAGAATAATCTCTTCAGTTAGGGGTATCGCTAGGAATAGTTTTTTAATTATTTTTTTAGCTGTTTTTTAGTATAAAAATTTTTTGAATTAGAAATTTTTATTATATAAAATTGCTGTAAAAAATAATAAGAAAGCTATCAAAATGAACCTTACCATTAAAAGTGACTCTAATAGGATGTGAAATACAATAGAATTATATCACTTATAAAATGCGCGCATCAACGGAGTCTTTTTTAAATGTATGTTATAATTATTTTGAATTTAGTGCCTGTCCATTATGTTAATATATGATAAGTGAGAATTCTTGGGCTATATCTTGTAATTATTATACCAATAAAATAATTTATAGTATTTATTTTTATAAATTATATTTTCTATCTTGATAAGTCTTTGTACATCTTCACTCTATCAATTCTTTTTATCAGAATTTTGATATATTTAGTCTCTCTAAATATCATTAACCCTCGTAATATAATTAATCATCTTTTCTCTCAACTAAAAAAATTTGATGTGCCTCCCTTATTAATCCATCTTTAAATATTAATAATTTTTCATCATTATGATTTTTTTTTTATTTTTCCTACTGATATGACTTCTTCTGATTTGATATATTAATAATTTAAAATATAAAATCATAGCAATTAACCTATGTAATGTTGTCAATTGTTCTCCTAGAATCACCAAATAAAGTTGGGAAGATTTTTTTCCTTTCTTGTAAGTGGTATAAGTTGTAATAGTTCAACAATTTTTTTTTCTAAAATTTTATGTTTTGAATTAAATCCTAACGAATTTTTTGCACAAGCAATGATCCTATTCGAATTTTTTTCATCGGTAATTTATCTTTTTGAAATTCTATTTAGTAACCGAGTTAATTGAAATAAATTTTCCTTCTATCTATTGATTTATTATTATTCTAACCTTATTTATATCGTTAATCTTGTGAACATTCAATAACATATAATGCTCCTCAATATTCTTGGATTTCTCTTTTCTATTTAGTTTCTTATAAACGAGTATTTTTTTTCTTTTTTCTTTTTATTATGGTGTTGTCCATCAATTGTACTATTTTCAAATCCAAATTCTCAAATTTCATGTGGTAAATTTAACCTGAGATTTAGGCTTCATTTGGGACAGCTTTTTTATTGCTTTCTAAAACAGTTTTTAAGTACAAAAATTTTTAATTCAAGAAATTTTGTATTAGAAATCTGTTTTATAAAGCAGTAAAAAAGCTGTCCCAAACGAAGCCTTAGAGATAATCATCTCTTGCTTACTATTCATCATAATAGGGTAAATTTGTGGTGTGTCAACTACGGATGACATTTTAGCTCATTTTTATTTACTTTTTACCATAATCAATTAAGTTGCATTGCACTAATCCATCAAGCGTTAGAAGGATACCTAATTAAATATATGACATAGCATTAAAAAATATTAAATTCCATAATGGTTCAACCTCCACAATACATGCCCTCACAAAATCTAGCAATATAATTAGGAAGCTTTCATAAGTTTCCCTTCCAAAATCTTCTTGAGAAGATGAATTAACTCACAATAGCTCCTATCAATAGGCTTTTTTTGGGAGAATCCTAAATATCAATCTTAAATGAAATTAAAGATATATATAGATATCATACACTTATTGAAGGAAAATATTATAGATAGATTATGAATCAAATGAGCACTATAAGAAAAATTAACTTCGAGACATTTATCAATGACAATGCATGATATTATAGCTACTTTAATATTTAATGTATCTTTGAATTTTGGGAGCAATAACTACTATAAAAAATAATTGTCTTGGCTCTCATAAAAGGGATCAATTGAGCTTTAGCGATTGCTAGTTAGCTTACTAAATTCATGTAAGCATTCATATTCTTAGAGACATCAATGTACTCAATCTTTATAAGCTAGTAAATATTTTCCTCTAAACACCTCATAGTAGGCATTAGTCATAAGCTCAAACTACTTAAAAATATTTTTATATTGTTATTTTGTTCCATCACCATATTTTTCTCTAATAACCTCATATAATTTTTATTCATCATTCTTAAACAGTACCTCATATACAGTTATTTTTCTACCGTTCATTATATTCTTTGAGCATGAAATACTTAAATTTATCTCTTATTAATCAAGAAAAAACTTGTTTCATTCACATTTTTTGATGTTATTTCTAGAAAAGTTAGTTATACTTTCAAAATAAATAATGTTATATGTTATAAATCCATAAAATTTATGTTCATTTCAAGTCTAATGCAATCAACTCTAAGTTTCATCTCACTGAGCAATCATATTGCAATGCATTTGCTCACAAGCAAATGAAATTTTGATTTTATAAGATCATTTAACAAATACTTGTCTTACTAACATAATCAATGTTACTCTTAATACCAACTTGCTTCTATTGCCACACCATTAAAACATCCCCATAAGAATATAGTCATAGTTAATGATGTTATGCTAACTCTATCTATTTCAATTACATAATTTAGGAGTACAAAACAGAACTCCTATTTTACTTCTATGGTTCTAGAAGAACTTGTTCCATGAAACTTTATAGATCTTCTAGTCAAGACATACAGGTGGACTGCTAACCTCACTGATCACTTGGATAAGCTCAAGAAAAAAAAAATTCACAAAATATTTTAAGTGCTATCAACTCTACAGTATTTCACCACCTTCAATGATTATACATGAAGGTGCTTCGACAGCTTGCCTACATTCAGTATAAACTCCTTTGACGAGTTCTCTCACTTATTAATGGCATTTTTTTTTCTTTCAGGACTAATGAATACATCTTAGTCTCTTATATACTAAGTTGAAAGAGGGGGAAAACTTGCAAAATTATATGGCCGTATCCAATAAAGTTTATCATGAGGTCATAAATAATCATAATCCATGACGTCTACTTTTATCTTTGGACTTTGTCTATGAAATTTTAAGTTCTCATGCTTGAAGAACCGTTCCAATAGCATGAATATCCTATTAAAGAATTTGACACAATTTTAAGTGTTGAATAATTTGAATTTGAGTTTAAATATCCCAAAAACAAATGAATTTCTTATTCTTTTAGTAAGAGGAACCATTACAAATAGCAAAAATATTTATTCTCAACTTCATAAAAAATTCAAGAAGATTAATCTCTAATTATGGAAGTTTGTTCTTGAGAGTCAGTCACATGTCAATGCTAGGAGTCATAAATTAATTGTACCTGCTACAATATACTTTGAGATGTTTTGCCTCATCTTAATTTTCTAAGTTTAATATTTATGATTGTGATTCAAAATAATGAATAATTAAAGTGTGCAAGTCGAAAAAAGAAGTCAATAGTGGGTTATGATAAGACCAACTGATGGAGACATTTGGTGGCAAGATTAGTATGTTGAAAATTATGTGAATTTTGTGGTTATGGAATTAAGATGAGGTGGTGAACATAATGGAGGATTTTGATTGCCACTAAGCTAATGAGAGGTAGCTTAATATGAGGTAGCTAAGAGGGGGAACCTATGGACATTTGAAGGATTTGGATGATAGGTAAGCCTTGAACAAGGTTTGTCTAGTTGAGGCTAATAGGTGGGTAGGTGTTAAATATGTTGTTAAAAGGATGATATAAAATGTTGATGTAGAGGAAATGGGTTGTCTTGATTTCAGATGAGTGAAACCCAAGTGCTCCAAGGGAGCCTTACATGGGTGAGCAATGCGTTTGGACAATGGTGTGAGAATGAAGTTAGAATTATATACAATGGTGGTAGAAATGTTGAAGTCAAGAAATTGTACGGCTTGATGCTTTGAGGGAAGCAAACTCAAGAGCTTATTGTATAAGGTTTGATGAGAAATGGTAAATTTGGATGATGGGGATATATTATGAGGTAAGATAAATGATAATAATATAGAATTATATCAAAGTAAAAATATATAAATGAAATAAAGCTTAATTCTTGATAAAAATTGTGATTATTTATAAGCCACTAAGCTTTCAACCTAGGATTATACCATTAAATAAGAATCCATCAATGAAGATGAAATTTGATTTTCATTCAACCAAAAATGTTAATTACAAAAAAAATTTCTTCCAATATTTGGAGTACTTCCACTTTGTGGTGGAAAATCATGAATTTTTTGTTACCTATATTAATATAAAAGGCATGGACAAAAATTATGAATGTATTTTTCTTATATATATTCATTCCATATTCATTTCCGTTCATTCTTTTAGTTTTCCTCCTCACATGTAAGCAATCTTGTAAGAACTTTTTGATTTTGGGCTCCTCTCTAGGACCCTCATTTAGACTTTTTGAGATTTAGTCATGCCTATCCTAGTTCCATCATGACTACATCCCTCTTCTTTCCACCCTTTTCGCTACTTTTATTCTACCCCAAGATGTTAATGGTCAAGGCCTCCTCACCGTTAAAAAAAAAAAAAAAAATTTACTCTAACATAGTGTTTTGGACCAATGTAGCAAGATTAACTTATTCGTGATCTCCATAGTGCATCATCATTATCATTAAACTACCAAAATTATCCTCATTCCACATAGTCAAGGAGGGATTAATTATTTTTAAACATAAAATCCTACCACATGCTATGTCAAGAATGATTTATTTAAATAAAACGTTTCAAAAATTATATATTTTTTTTATTTTTTTGTCAAGGGCTTTTAATTGGTGAGAATTATAGGTGCCAATCAAAGAAACTAATCTAGTTATTATATTCTAAATATAACATATATATTTCCACCCCAAAATAATAAGGGCATGCCATGCTACTATAAGTACTCAAACAAGATAATACTTTTTTGGTAGGAAAATCACTAATGATTAACATGACATTAACTCATATTTAAATTTTATGTTGTACTTATCATAAGTAATTCCACTCCCTCATTCTACAACATTTTTAGCTTATAAATCAATGGCTTTAAAAAGAATTTAAAAATTTTTAATACAATTTTTACATTGAAATATTAATGATAAAAAAATGAAATATTATTTTATGAACATTCAAAATTTTAAGTTATATATAATTAAAAGCATAGGCCAACATGCATAAAAAATGATTACATCCATCATTACAATTCCGAAGTCAACATTAAACACCTCTAAAATATATGATGGATGTCTATGATTGACGTTATCACAAATTTCCCCATCATATAGATGTTCCAACACTCACTTAATTAAGACGTTTTTTTATAGCATATCAAATCATACTTCCTACAATCTTCTCTAAGCTTAGGGTTAATGACATTCAACAAAGCACTCTCTATAAGGTACATCTTCGTATTGATTATCTAAATCTTGATTTTGCTTAGCTTGCAAAATATCATGATAAATGAATTTTATATTAAAACAATTATATATAATAATTCACATAAATATATATCAATTTTCTCAACCTTAAGACCAAGTTTCTACATTATTTTCTTAGATTGATTTATGTTGATTGCTGACTTCTCATCCTTCTACTCTATATTCTTTATAATAAATAAATAATAATTAAGATAAGTGATAAATATATTAAATTTTGCTTTATAGTTTGTCAATTG
The DNA here is from genome assembly GCA_022539455.1 of Dendrobium nobile. Classification (NCBI taxonomy): domain Eukaryota; kingdom Viridiplantae; phylum Streptophyta; class Magnoliopsida; order Asparagales; family Orchidaceae; genus Dendrobium; species Dendrobium nobile. Next base: position 53,011,327 of record CM039726.1, read on the forward strand.
AGTACTACTAACAATTTTGAATGTTATTTGTAATCTTCCCATAAAAGTTCATTAACATCTTCTATTAAAACATATCATTTATATCTTTTTATTCAGTGCTTCTTCAATCCAGAATTATATATACCAATCATATATTCTTCACTTACCTATGAATAATCTATCTCAAAAATCGTTCATTACCGGCGTATTTTTCCGGCGGCCTAATTTTTCAAAAAAAAAAAAAATTCCAACGATTTACTGGCGGAGTTTCCCGACAGCTTTTCCGATGGCTTGTAATAATTTCTGAAAAAAATTTATTCGTTATTTAATTAATTAATAATTTATAGTTTAATAATATGTTGTGAAATTAAAAATTAATTAATTGTTAATTTAATAACATTTTAGTTAATTATTAATTTAATAGTATATTTTAATTATTAATTCATTTTGCCATTTTATTTTATTTTATTTTAAATTATATTTTTTGAATTTGTATTATTTAAATATAAAAAAGTATGTTTTATGACACATTTTACTCCAAAGCAAATGATTGAATGTTTATACTTCCACGGTTCCTAAGTTCGAATCATGGGTAGCACGGTCGAGCGGGCAGGTGCGTGGGCAGCGGGCACGTTCGCGGGCGGGCGAGCTAGTGTGGTCAGTCGAGCAGTCGGTCGGGCAAGCAGCTAGCACAATCGGGCGGGCAAGCTGATGCAATCGGGCAGGCTTTCTGGCCTGTGCAAGCAGTATGGCTGGCGAGCAGCTTATTTTTTAAATTAGTTTTTTTTTTTGTGGCCTTATTTCGTCGGAAAGTCGCCAGAAAAAACTGCCGGAAATATTTTTCATATGTGGGTTTTACCGGAAGGAATTTTGCCGCCGGTAACTTTCCAATCCGCCGGAAAAATGTCAATTTCCGACAAAAATTGCCGTCTGTAATTGACTATTTTTTTGTAGTGAATAATAATTGATACGTCATCACAAAATTAGCTTGATTGGGCACGAATCTCGAAGCAAAAGCTAGTTGGAAACTTCAAAAATTAAATCCGGGAGCATATGAACTCCGATTTCAGCAAGCTTACTGTCGAACTGAGCGTCTCGGAAATACGAACCTAACGACACCAAGATCAACCCAATCGGAGCCCAAATGAGTCCGAATCAAGAGCTCAAAGCGCTGTTGGAAGGTTCAAACTGCAATTTGAGTTACCAAACGGTCTCCGATTTTGACAAGCTTATACTCGAATCGAACGGCTCGACGAGACGAATCCAACGAGCCCAAGATCACTAAATTCCGACATCATTAAGGCCTCCAAATATCCAACGAACGGTGCACGATCATAGGATTCAATATCGGCCGTCCATTTGATCACTCCCTATTCGCCCTTGATCTCACACCTATTTACGGACCATGCCACTCCAGAAAATCTATAAATAGAGCCCTCATTCTTCACAAGAGAGCATCTAAGCAAGAGAGAGAAGAAGAGAAGAGAAGGAGAGAGAGAAGGAAGAAGTTCCTCCTCGACAGCCGCCGGACCACCGCCGGACCACCGCAGAACCTCGCCGGACCACCGCCGGACCACCGCAGGAAGCTCGTCGGACCACCGCCGGACCACCACAAGAACCTCGCCGGACCACCACAGGACCTCGCCGGACCACCACCTTAAGGCCCGACGTTCAGTCCCTACGTCCTGCCTAAGACCCGACGTCTTGTTCAAGGTCCGACGTTCAGTCCCTACGTCCTGCCAAAGATCCGACGTCTTGTTCAAGACCCTATACTCAGTCTCAACTTCCTGCCAAACACCCGACGTCCAACTCAGGACCCGACGTTCAGTCCTTACGTCCTGCCGAAGACTCAACATCTTACTTAAGCCATTGTAATCTGTTCACCCCTGGAGGTGATTCAGTCCTTTGTAACCAATTCAAAATCTAGTGGAATCATTTTCAACTGGGCTAGGCCTCGTGGTTTTTTCCCTTTTAAGGGTTTTCCACGTAAAAAATCTTGTGTTCTCTGTGTGTGCTAGTTATACGTACAACGCTAAGACGTAGAATCAAATCTCTATCGCCGCGTAATTTCTAGCCCGCAACAATAATAATAATAATAATAATAATAATAATAATAATAAAATGATTAATATTCAAATACATCTCATGATGTCAGTTAAAAATAAGTGCTTTTTAATTAATGATTTATCTTGGGAGATCTTAGGTGGTCTCACTCATGATCAGTTATAATTGCACGTTCATGTGATTTAACTAATGAGGAAAAAATGAAGCTAATATCACCAATTAAGGTTAAGCTTGGAAGAAGTCTACCCTAGAGCGAGCTAAAATTAAACCTATCGAAGATTAAATTAATAAGATTTGAAATTGAACGATAGGGCCCAATAGCCATCCTACATGCATATCCTATCTCCCAATGTTGACAAACAACTGAGGTAGGGTTTCTAGATAATTAGGCTAAGTTTGATTTGAACATATAAGATGAGCTAAGAAGTGCTTACGACATTTGCAGAAATTGGCTACATGCCCGAGTAAATGCATGAAACTAGTTAAGTAAATACATCACTGAGGAGTTAAAATAAATAAATTAAGTAATCTAATAGATATAGATATTGTTAAACAGATTAAATAATCTAAACATAGAATGCATTAAATATAGTTTGAAAATAAAATTAAACTGGTCAAACCCAAACATCAAATGTTGACACATTTTCTGGACTTTAGCCTGAAGTTATAGAGAGCCTAAAAATTTAAATACTCTTGATATATCCTCGAAAATTTATCTTGATCGGGCACGAATCTCGAGACAAAATCAATCCGGAAAATTCAAAAATTAAATCTGGGATCATCTAAACTCTGATTTCAGTAAACTTACAGTCAAACTGAGCGTCTCGGAAATATGAACCCAACGACACCAAATTTGACTCAATCCAAGCCCAAATGAGTCCAAATCAAGGACCCGAAGCGTTGTTGGAAAGTTCGTACCATAATTTGAGTTACCTAACAGTTTCCAAATATGACGTTCTTATAGTCAAATTGAGCGGCTTGACGAGACAAATCTAACGAGCCTAACATCGCCGAATTTCGGCATCATTAAGACCTTCAAATGTCTGACGAACGGTGCATGATCAAGGGATTCAATATTAGTCATCCATTCGACCACTCCCTATTTACCCTTGATGTCACACCTATTTACAAGCCATGCTACTCCAGAAAATTTATAAATAGGCCCCTCATTTCTCATAAGAGGGGACCTAAGCAAGAAGAAGAGAAGAAGAAGAGAAGAGAGAAGAGAAGGATAAGAGAGAATAACTCCTCCTCAACCACCGCCGGAGTTCTGCCCAACGCCGGAGTGACGTCGAAATTCTACCGGACGCTCAAGTGACGCCGGAATTCTGCTCGACATCGGAATTCTACCACACTTCCAAACGACGTCAAAATTCTGCTCAACTTCGAAACGACGCCAAAATTCTACTTGACCTCCGAAGGACGCCAACATTCCGCCCGATCTCCAAGTGACGTCGAAACTCTGCTCGACGTTGTAACTGACTTTCAATCCTAAAGATATTCATTGTAATATGATCGACCTAAATTTTAAGGACGAGTCAGACTCTTGTACTTCAAGCGAACACTAGTGGAACTATTCACTACATGAAAATCACTCATTTCCGGCGGCCTTTTTCGGCGGAAATTGATCATTTTCCGGCGGTTTTATGATTTTCCGGCGGTTACGTTTCCGCCAGAAAAAATGGCGCCGAAACATAACTTCCGGCGGTTTTTCTCGGCTGCAAATTATTCCGACGGCTTTCTGGAGGTCTTAAACCGTCGGTCAAATTAAAAAAAAAAACTCAATTCGCGACCGCAACCCCAGCGCGCTGCCGGCGCCCCCAGCTTCCGGCCAGACCCCCGCTCCCGCCGCGTCGCCGCCGCCCCCGCTCCCCTGGCTCCCGCCGTGTCGCCCGCGCTCACGATCCCCTGCCCGCGTCGGCTTTGAGATTCAAACAAGGGCCAAATTTGCAAAAAAACGAGCTCTCTACCGAATTGCTAATGGTGCAAATACGATTTTATTGTGAATATTTTTTATTTAAACTGTAATCATACCGTAAATAAATAAATTTTTAATTATAAAAAAAGGAAATAATTAATTTAAAATAAAAAATAATATTTAACATAAAATAAAAAATTAACTAACTAATTAATTGTAAAATGAATATTAATTTAATAAAAAATTAACTAACTTTTAATAATTATTTGTTAAATCGTTTAAATAGTTTAAAATTTATTCATTTTTTGTTATTTTCAAAAGCCGCCGGAAAAGTGGAAAAGCCGCCGGAAAAGCCCGTGGGAACAAGCCGTCGGAAAAGTGACGAAAAGACGCCGGAAAAGTGGCCGCCGGAAAGCCGTCGGAAAATTCCGCCGGAAATTAATGATTTTCCTGTAGTGATTTCAACTGTGCGTGACCCCGTGGTTTTTCCCCTTTCAGGATTTTCCACGTAAAAATCCTGGTGTTTCTATATCTCCTTTGTTTGTGTACTAGATATTCGTACAACGCTGAGACGGAAGTGTTTTAACTCTATCACCGCGTAGATTCTAGTCACCAACAACTCTATTGCCCCATCTAATGATAAGTGCCAACAACCATCACTGCAAATCGTCATCACCCAACCATCATTATGTGATCATTATCACACGATCATTATTGTGAAATTGTCATAATCCGATCATCATTACTTAATTTTTATCACCCGATCAAGCTTGACTAGTATTTTTCCAACTATCATTGCACAATAATCATTATCAATCTATTATCAAATGACCATCTTAGTCTAATTATTGTAATACAATTATTATCTATTAACTTTCGTTGCCGCCCTTACTATGTTATCTGATATGGCCACAAGAGATAAAGCTAGTAATCTAAACTTTGTAATTCCATCCTCTCTAATTATCACTACTAAAAAATTAGTGTTTTCGCAGCATTTTTTATCAGCGGTTTTTAAACCGCTGCTAAAAATAAGTATAAGCAGCAGTTTTTACTGCTGCTAAATTTACTATTAAAAATTGATATACTTCATTGTATTTTAAAACAGCGGTTTACGAACCGCAGGTAAGCACCCCGCTCATAAACCGACCTCGATCAATCCTTTTTTTTTGCCCTAGCCGACACATCCTAAACCGCCGACTTCGTCTTCGGAGACAATCCACGCCGAATCACTTCCACTTCCGATGCCGAATGATAACAGGCGAACCAATGCCGAAGCTTCTTTTTCGTAGACGAAGGTCGATCAATCCTTTTTTTTCCCTAGCCAACATCTTCTTCCCGTAGCTTCTTCCTTCGGCTTCCAGCATCTCGTTCCCTTCGTCCTTCGGTCCGACAATGTCATCGTGGCCTGTGAGCAGTCCACCGTTGGAGGTAAGATCTTACATTGCATTGATTTGGATTTTCTTTGTTGTTTTCAGTTTTTATGTATTAGTTTTTACCTTTTTTTCATGTGTATTATGTAGACGTTTAAAAAAATTGTTGGTCCGTGAGAAATCCTCCGTTGGATCTATCCGTCTGGATGTTTCCCATAGTTGTGTTAATGCGTTTCCTTGTGTTTTCTATTTTCTGGAGTAATAATATTAAAAGTTTAGGGAAAGTCGTGAGATGGGGGATTGGATGTGATTCAGACATGTGTTCTGGAATGGCCATGAACCTTCTCCTGGTCAGGTATTGATTTCAGAAAATAAAAATAAAAATAAAACAAGAAGTTTCCTGTTTCAATGAGTTCTAACGACATGCATTAAAGTTGGATAAGTGCACATTGTTAATTTATAGCAGGCTTTTCTTTCATGCTTGGTGTCTGAACAGACTATCAAAGATAATATTTTGCTGAATCACCAATGCTTCTCGAATGGTCAAGCTAAAGAAGGATCCTCATGCAGCATTTGCTCTAATCATTGATGGGAAAGCTTTGAGTTATGCTTTGGAGGATGATATGAAGCACCATTTTCTTGGTCTAGCTTGGCAAAATCGATAAGCTCAGGGTTCGCTCGGGCACAATTGAAAGTATATATCTTGCTCCATCGGCATTGCCCGTCTTGATATTTCATCAGCTAGAGGAAGAGTTGCTATAGATGGTCATGAAGAAAAATATTGTTTTATTTTTAGTTTTTATTCAAGTCAATTTTGTATAAAAATATATTGGATTAACTATTTTCATCTAAATCAGCGGGCCTATTACTACTAGTTTTTTTTTTCTTTCTAATTTGTTCTTTTGTTGAATGGAAGAATTGAAATGATGATGTAAGAAAAAAACTGTTTTTGTTGTAGCTGTTTTTTGCATTATATAATTTTTAATTTATGTTACCCTTTAGCAGCGGTTTTAACACGTGCTAAAAGCGCTGCTATATCCTTCCTACATCAGCACTCATGAAACCACTGCTATAGCCTTTGCAGCGAACGCAAATACAACGGATTTGCAGCGGTGTTTAAACCGCTGCAAATAAATTAATAGGTGTTTAAATCGCTGCCGTAGGTCATAAAAAGTGTTGCGAAAGCTTATTTTTTTAGTAGTTAATGAATGGAAGAATAGGCTTTTATAACATCATATATATCATGTTATTTCAATGAGTTAGGCCTTATGATTTTTTTTTTTTTTGTACTTTAGGAAAAAAACTCTAATGGTTTTTTTAATGAATTTTATTTATTTTTTCTATGCAGGACATTTGTATAAATTTAAGGCATAAAATTCTCCTTTCACCGCCAGTAATATTTTAGCATGCAATAAGCGTAAATGATCAATTCATAATGTTTCCTAGTTTTAATGCTTATAGATTCAACATACTTAAGATTTGGAAAAGTTAGGCTGCTTTTATGGCTAGGGTTTTTCTTCCTCTTCGCTTCGTGATCATTGTGTGGGTAATCTCTTTCTAATTTCTCTTGAATTTTTTTCGCTTTCTCTTCCGGCCCTCATTCATTTTCCTGGTGGTTATGGCCATTAATCGTCTCATTAACCCCAATTTTCTAGACGATAAGGGCAAAACACACTCTTTTTGGGAGGCTCTATATGGGTTTTCTTCCCCGCCGGAATTTCCTAATATCAAAATCACCTCTTGCAATGGCATTCCTTCTCTTTGGATTTCTGATGTCGAGATGTTGGCCTTGGCTACTCTGTTTGACTTTGCGTTGGTTGGGAAGTTTACTAGTCGGCGTCTGTCGCTTGATTCGATTCATAATTTTTTTTCTAGCTTAAATTAAATGGTGATATTTTTTTTTGTTATTGTGCTTAACTCTAAGAACATTTTGAATAAGATGATGAACGACCTAGACTACTGTAGGGTTTTTTCTTACCGTTCTTACTTTTTTAACAGTTTCTATATGAAGTTGTTTAAGTGGTCACCCCAATTTGACATCAATGTTAAGTCCCATGTCATCTCTATATGGGTTTCTTTCCCTAATTTGGGTCCGCACCGTTTCTCCCCTCGTGTGTTTCATGGTCTCGGCTCTCTGTTTGGTCGTTCGTTGTGTACCGATAATGCTACTTCTTATGGGACTAGACCCTCGGTCGCCAATATTCTTGTTGAGTTAGACATTACTAAGCAATTTTCGGACCATATATGGCTTGGTTCAGAGAAGTTGGGTTATATACAACAGGTAGAGATAGAAGAGTTTCCTTTTTATTGCTCTCATTACAAAGCATTGGGTCATTCTAATGCTGGTTGCCTGATTTTACATCCTCATTTAGCTATTAAGGACGCCCCTCCTACAGTTTATGTTTAAGTTTTTCCTTAGCAGCCTTTAGTTTTTTCTGCGGGTAATTTTACTGTTCCTGAGGTTAATTTACATGTTAGTGTTCCTCCTGTATGTGAGACATTTTTTCGTGCTGGGCTTGTAGCCCTGTCTCCTGACTCCTGCTATGGTTGTTCTTATGAATGGTAATGATGTTTCTAACTTAGTTTGTTTGGGTGATACTAATGCTGTGACTAATGGTGCTTTACTGCCAGATCCTTCACCTAGGAGTGCTTCTACTCTTATGGCTGTGGAAAGTTCGAAGAAGGAGAATATTATTACATGTGAGGTTAATAGGGTAGTTAAGCAGGAACTATCTAGTGATTCGACACATACTGTTTCTCCTCTTAACTCTCATGATTTGGCTTTGACTGTAGCGCCTGTGGGTAAGGATTGTTCTCTTGTTGCTTACGATGTGGACACTTTGGTTCGTACCCCGGTGGCGCCTCCTATTCGATTGGCTGGCCAACTTGTTGAGGTCCCTGTGAATTTAATTTCACCTGATGCGTTGGTTTTCCATGTGGGCATCAGCTTGGGAGGAAGTGTTAGGATGCAAATAGATTGGCTTGAATGCTCTTCCCTATCCTCTTCTAAGGTTGAAGAAGTGCAATGTTTTGATCAACAAGATACTGTGCGAGATAAAAATTGTTTGGGTTGGTAAACGTAGAAAGCGGAAATAAAAAAAAATAGCTTTATTTTTTGGTTTGCTTGGTGGTTGTTGTTTTTGTGCTGCTGTTATCCCTTTGTTGGCCACTTTTCTGCTGCAGCTTCTTTGGTTTTAATCTTTTTTATTTGGGTGATGGTGTGGCTCGAGCTCACCACTCGGGATCTATGGTTCGTTGGCAACCTTTGGTGGTGTTTATTTGGACCTCTCTCTTCGGTGCTGGCAATTTTTTGGTGAGGTTGGTATATTGCACTCTCACTTCTCTGGATGTCCCGTGTCTAGATTCGGTGAGGTTTGTAGCCTTTGTCAATTACTGAGCCCGTTGGCCTTTGCTGTCTTGTTTATCTTCTCGTCCTCTCGGATTGTAATCTCTCCATGTATTTGGCTTTTTTTCTGATCTGATCTTTGATCTCTCCATGTATTTGGCTTTTTTTCTGATCTGATCTTTGATGTACTTGTCTTTTACTAATGGAATAAATTATATTCTTTGAAAAAAAAAAATAGTTTCAACATACTTTTTTTTGTTTTCTTATAAATTAATTTAAGGGCCATTTACATACAAACCACATAATTCTCATGTATTTATACGTCAAACACCTAAATTTTGATGTTTACTAATATAATATTTTAATGGCTCGACTATATCAAAAAATGCATGAAAAGATGTAATTCACTTTAGAAAAGTTGACATTAGTGAAATTTTTTATGTGATTTAAGGATTTGAGTTTTATACAAGTAAATATCAAAGTTTAAGAATTAGATATATAAATACATAGGAAAAATGTGGTATATATGTAAATTCCTTATATTTGAAATACTTCTGAATTTTTTGAATTTATTCTTCTAGATTCAGTACACATCATAATTCAGTAATCTATTATTTGCAAAATGAGAATAACCAACAAAGGGTTACCATCTCCACCAAGTTGTTGTAAAGTAACCACAAAACATTGATGAATCTCTGATGACTATTTTGTTGGAATGTGTTATCATGAAATCATGGGTTTGACAAAAGAAATCCTAAAATCAAGTCATATATTGGGCTCTGGAATGTGGTCAATGAAGTGGGTTTAGGTCGAAAGATCAAGATGTGCATATGCAGCTAGAGCTTAGGGGTGCCAGAACGGGTTAATGGGTCGGGTTCAAGTTCGACTCAAAATTATCCCGATTGGAATCTGGTCAATCCGAACCCGACCCATTTAATAAACAGGTCAAAAAATGTGGACATAAACCTAACATGCTAGCAACCCGAATGACTTGAATCTCACTCGATAACCCGTTTTGATTTAACAAAAAAAAAATATTCAAACTTATGACTAACAGATTTTAGGTCAATTATTAAAAAAAAAACAATCATACAGACTAATAAAAAAATTAGGAAAAAAACAATTTGAATGGGTCATTCAAGTCAAAAGCATGTTGGCAGGCCAACTCGAACTTGACCCATTTAATAAACGAGTTGGAATTCCAAACTCAAACTCGACTCATTTATTAAATGAGTCAACATGAACCTATTTTTTTGGCTCGAATTGATGGTCATATCATTTTTTAACACCCTATCAGAACTAGGGTCGGAGCGGATCACCAATAAAGAGTTGACAAAGCCCAGCCCGATGGAGCAAAAAATAGAAAGGCAAGAGAATTAGATGATGGCATAAGTATTATGTTTATTCGAAGGTTGCGTTAACTAACACAAATAAATAAATTCCTTACAATGAAATAAAACAATAATGTGGCCAAGATGATCTTATTCTTCTATACCAATAAAGAGAAAATTGCGAAAGGAAAAATTGGGCTACAATATCCTTACTCATCTTTAACCAACCTAAATTTTCAAATCATTAAATTTATTTTAAAATAAATACAATATAAAAAAATTTAATTAATCATAAATTAATTTCTTTAAGCAAATCTAATAACTATAAATTAATACTAATTAACAACAAATCATTATTTCATGATTACTTAGACCCCAAATTTCTCCACCATTAAATTCTTAGGTTGATTAAGACTTTGTGTAACAAAACCGTTTGTCCAAAGCTTTGAGCATCAATAAATGCTCATTTTGGCCGTTCCGTAACCAAAAAGTTTGAACACCGCGTGAGTAATTAAAATTAATTACGTTATAATTCTAATTTATTTTTATTAATTTAACTATTTTTCTTGCTTTTTCTTTAATTTTTTTGTTAGTGCAAATAATTGGTTATCTTTGACCGCGGTCAAAATAAGAATTGCATGTTCGAACTCCAAGACATCATACTTTGGAGGTTATTACTATAATTATATAAAGTTCAGGGTCTTATAGAAAATTAATCATTCTTTTCGAGAAGCCGTTAATTTGGGGAAGAATTTTTATTTGGATTTTATTGTTAAAAATTTAAAAAAGATGTCTAAAAAGCTCATTATGGATTTTTTAATTAAGTTTTGCTTATTTGTAACATCACATTTATAAAAAAATTTAAATTTATTTTTAGCCATAAATATAAAGTTAATATATTTTTTTATTAAAATTGATATTTGAGAATCAAATTTCTAAAAAAAAAATTCCATTAAAAGATCAAACTTTCTAAATAAATAATTAAACAAAATTTACAAAATATAATTTTTAATTTATATTAAAAATATTTAAATCATCAATATATATTTATCATCTAATTATAATAAAGTTACTCATAATTTTATTCTAACGTAAATTACAATTGAATTATTTTCCATCTTTAATACCATAAAAAACATTAATTATCTTAATTAATTCCTTAATACAAGTCATTAAAAATAAAAAAAATTTATTAATCACTAAACGCATAGCATGAATAAGACGCATATGATGAATTAACACCAATAGAACCTTCAGGCATCATAATCATGCATGCGAACTAATTATTTTTCATAAAGCAATCTTCTTTAAACGGATGGGCTATTAATGTCTTAATTAATTTACTGCTACCAAAATTCTCACAAACCGACAAGTTCAGGAAATTTGCTCCCCCGCCATGAAACTCCCCGGAAAGCTTCGTTTCCTTTGACGACTTCTTCTCCCAATTCCATTTTTCTTGGTCCATCATTCTCTCTATCTCTCTCTCTCTCTTCTTTAAAGCACCAAAAACTCCCCTCTCCTCTCCTCTGCATAAGTTACTAAGGCTCTTATTTAACCTCCTCACCTTCGCAAAAGAGCTCAGCAGAAAAAAATTATATCTTTCTACTATCTGCAATGGGAGAAGAGGAGATGTGTGACACAACGCTCGGCTTGGGGATAGGGAAAGGGGGGTGCAAGGAGGGAAAAGGAAGGCGTTGTGAGGCTGATCCGACGGTCAGGCTTCATCTCTGGTTCCCTAGTTGTCCGAAGAAGGAAATAGAAGAAGAACATGAAGAGGAGAGGAAGCAGAGATTAACAAAGAGTAAAAGCGAGGATGATGATGATAACAAGTTGCATGGAGCGAGGAAGAAGCTCCGTTTGAATACGGAGCAATCTAGCATGCTCGAGGAAAGCTTTCGAGCTCATAACACTCTTACATCTCATCAGAAAGAAGAGCTGGCTCAGAAGCTTGGTCTGTTTCCCCGGCAAGTCGAAGTCTGGTTCCAAAACAGGAGGGCTAGGTACTTATTCATTCATGATCTGTTCAAATTCATTTGAGTTGCTAAGGGCTAGCTCTTTGTGATGGTGGCTATTTGTTTTCAGTTTTTTTTTTCCTTAAACAAAAGTATGATTGATTTATGCTTCTTTTAGTTATTATTTGAAAACAAATCAACTTGCCTTTGGTAATATTTCAAAAAATATTTTGAGATTCTCCGAAATGATCTTTCTTTATTAGATTTAGATGAGAATTTAACTCTTAACAATAAACAAGGAAGAAAAATGATTCATATAGCCAATCGATCACATGTAGTGGGATAAAGGCTTGATGTTATTGTACTCGGTTCATCTTCTGTTGTTTTAGGTTATCGGTCACCATCATCATCGGCCACCATCACTATTTTATGCATAATTCAATAAAAATAATGATCCCATCTTTTTGTTGACAATAGTTGCATGAGCAATCAAGCTATATATCTATTTTGTTCATCTTATGCATTCAGTGCTTGCATGCTCATATGTGTGATGGAATGTTCAGTACTCCAAGAATTATAATAATTTGACCTGTCAAGAATGATGTGATTCAGATTGAAAAAGAATATTTTTAGTCTTAAAATGATAACAATTGAGATAAAATAAAAGTAAATTACTTGACTTTAATTGTTTTCTTTTTTTCTGATTTGTATATACAGAACTAAGCTGAAGCAAACAGAAGTGGACTGCGAGGTACTGAGGACCTGGTGTGAGAGTCTAAGGGATGAGAACAGGAGGCTGAGAATGGAGTTACAGGAGCTCAGGTTCTATACTGAGGTGTCCAAAGTTGAAGAAACAAGAGTTTGTTCATCATGCGAGGAGCTTATTTCTGTGGAGGAGAAGGGAGGAGGCTTTGTTCTGGGGAAGAAGAGGGCTAGGGTTCTTCAGCTTTGCAATTAGTTATAGATGGCCCAATCTTTGCACGATATTTGATGCATTTATTCAAAGAGAGGAGGTTGGGTCTGTGTAAATATGGTAATTACTGGGAAAATTTTTTCATAAAAATATTCTAATGTATTTTAAGTCAAAAAGGGCTTAAGAAAAACAGCATCTTATAAATAATATCATAAATTGTATTAATTTCAGCATAAATTTAAGAGCTCTTAAACTTGTTCAAATGCAAATTATGGCTTCATTTTGGATGTTTTTTATTGCTTTCTAAAGCAACTTTTTTATCATAAAAAATTTTAGTTTAAGAAAATTTTGTAATAAAATACTGCTTTAAATAATAGTAAGAAATTTGTCATAAATGGAGCCTATTTCTCATTATCTATAGTGCAATAAATAATGATAAGGAATTCATCATAGTGTTTTGGGAAGAAGAGGAGTAAACACCACATTGGCGAAACAAGTATAAAAGTAAAAGCAACAGAAAAGTAAATAACATCAGGATTTAGCGTAGAAAAATTCAAAGTAGGGGAAAAATCATGGAGCCACACCATTCCAAGAAATCCACTATAAAAATTGGGAGAAATAAGTACATACATCTCTTCTCTCTCACTCTCTCATTGCTTCTCTTCTTACATACACCGTTCTTAATATCTAATTGCTCAAAATATAAGAGAAAGTAAAGTAAAATAACTCCAATGGACACATCCCTTCAAAAAAATGGGAATGAAATTTTTTAATCATTCTCAAAGCGTTGCGGTGCTCAAGCCTCTATTTGCACCGTTACAACGTCATATCTAGGGCATTGTGATGCTCTGCTCTCTATCGTTCAAAGATGGAGCACTCGAAAACACACTGTAAGCTTTAAAGTCTGAGACAACAGAATAAACCAGATTGATCAACACAATTATAACAACCCGTATTTTGACTTTGTCAATTTTTTATGGAGTCATTATAATTCCAAATCGTAATCCATTTTCACCATAGTATTTTACTTACATATTTTTTTTCGTAATTTTTGGACACCAGTTAAAATCCTTAAGAATTTAATACCTATCGGTACAAATGAGAATTTTAGGACCGTTAGGTGGCTGATTTGCAAACCAATTTTTCAGATATTTTTTTAAATAATATATTTTATTTTATGCTTATGTTTTTGTAATTTTTAAAATCCTAACATAATTTATTTAAATTTTATACTAAGAATTGATTAAATTAACTATTATATTAATATTTTATAATTACTTATTTATAAATATCTTAAAGCTTTAAGATTTTATCAAATCCCTTTTTTTCCTCATTATTTCAGCAATAGAGAAAGTCTTAAGGGAAATGAGAGAGAAATTAGAGGATAGAGAAAGAAAAGCTTGATATTTGAAGGCCCCGGAGAATTTTTGTCATACAGGCCAGTTGGGATAATTGCTCGTCTCGTTCTAAGGAACCTTTACCTTATTTCTAATTTCAAAAATTTTATATTTTTGATATTTTCTGATCAAATTTGTGATTTCATTACCGAAAAACATGAATAACTTTGTATTGACAAAATTTTTACCGCGTAACTTTTTGCATGTTAAAGAGATCATGATTATAAGCATTTTGAGTATTTTATTTGAGATTTTTCATGAGGTGATTTTGAAAATACATCGATTTTGATCTATCTCTCAAAATTTATTTTGATATCTAAAATAATAGTGTAATACAATAAAAATCTTAAAACATCATTTTATATAATTCTTTATATTTTAATAATTTTCTAAAAATATATATTTTTGTCTAATATGATTCTTTATTATCTACCCTTATTACATTTTTTCATCTTCTTAATTAAGCTCAATTATATATTATTTGTTAAAATACATTAAAAATGAATGTGAATATCTGCTTGAGTAATAGTTGGTCGCTATTAATATTATAGTATTATGATAATAATGTGCGTGTGTGAAATAAACAAATAAAGACTAGTTGACCCGTTGGTTGAAGACTATATAATTGACCTGTATAGGATGATGGGTCGGCAGGCTTTCCTTTAAATACTGTGGTTTGGTGTTATCATCTAGTAATTCACATGATACTGATTCGAAGTTATAATGAGATCATTATTATGATGACAAAAAAAGAGTGACGACTTTATTTAATGAGTCAACAATTTACTAACACTAAAAAATACCGTGATAATCAGGACTTCTTACTTATTTAGTGTGACTACTAAAATATATATTATCAAGGTATTATTCTTATTATTGTACAAATTTATTGTTACGGCACAAATTTGTTGTTATTGAATTATTCTACTACTTCTACCATTAGATTGTTATTATTACTGATATTGATACTGATACGATTTGATACTACTAATTTATTATACTAATAATATGTATGTGATATATTGAGCACATGATATAGAATAACAGGATAGCATGTATACATTCAAATACCATTTTGCTATATTGATTCAATTTTAATGACATTTACTAAAGTTTTGATTAGATGTTTTATTCAATTTCTTCACTGATTGATATTACGGATACAACGATTGCTTTAGAAATTTGACACTCGTATTGGTTTACTATTTTACTGGCTTCTACATTGTAATATTTTATTGCTTATAAATCTTAATACTGCTGCATATGATTTTTTTTTATTTATGTACTGATTTAATGATCATATGAATGTAACTGGTATGATTTGACTGTTGACATGCATATTGCTCCTTTGTAGTATTTTGAATTCAGTTATAAGTTTTGGTGACTTGCTGAGTTTTTTAAGCTTATTATATCTGATTAAATGATTTCAGGTTAGGGCAGAGGAACTGAAGTGTGAGACTAATCAGGATTCTTCAAGTTCTGTTTCTTTTTATTATAGTCATGAGTAGTGTATATAACTTTTGAAAATAATATAGATGTGGACATTGATGTTTTGAATTATAGAACCAGTTTTGTTGTTTAATACTGATATATGATATTTGATACATCTGGTTGTTGTTTATTTAAAGGATAAATGAACAATTCTTCCAATTTAAATTCTGAAGCATCACAATACTCAAATTCCACACATAACACATAAGAATTCATATGATCATTTCCTCCTTCTAGGGTTAGGTTAATTATATTTTAATAAGAAGTGGTGCAGGAGAGAAGTAAAGAGCTGATAAAGTAGTTAAGTCTGGAAATATTTTTTCCCTTTTTCTTTTTATTTAATTGCAACTGTACCCTCTTGAAAATGTAATTAATAAAATTATTAGATGATTTTTTTTTTTTTTTGCATTTCAATACTGAATTCTCATTTAACGTTAAAATTAAGTAATTAATTGATGGGAATTATCATAAAAAACTTAATTGGGAAAGTTTTGATTAGTATAATATGAATTTATCATTACTTTAATTTTATTTCTTATGTTATGTGGTTAGAATTAATATATCAGAAATGTAACCGAAAGTTATTTATTTTTATTTTTTAATATAAACAATATAATATGCACAAAATTAATTAAAAAATTACCGTATATTAAATTTAAAATAAATTTAAGAACTTAAATATTCAATTTATAAATTATTTGAAACTAATTTATTCCCTTTCTGAGGATGTTATAAATTAAATTTAACGTTAGAAATTTCTTTTTTATTTTTTTTTAAAAGAATACATCATATTGAAGCACTAATCTAAATGCAAATTCAAGAGTTTTAAAACATAAGCCGTCACAAACTGCGTGAGGATGGACTTCAAAGTTATTAAATTTGCATTGAGATTGATACATTCATGGGATATTATGTGTATCACTAATCTCAAAGTAAATCCGGCAGCTTCGAAGCACATACTGACATAAAATGCATCAGCATATTATAACATATTTTTTTCTACTATATTTTAATTAAATTATAAAGCAAGTTCAAATCGATTTTTATAGTTTTTAAAATTGCACTAAAATAATGTAATATATAAAAAGTTATATTGCACTAATCTCAAAATATATTTAAAAAAATTAATATCCACCTAATAAAAAATTTAATCATATTCTAAAATAAAAAAAATTTCATCTTATTTAAATAATTGTTTTCATAAGATTAAAATAAAATTTATTAAATGAAAAAAACTATTATATAATTCTAAAATAAATCTCTATGATTTGACTTAAAAATATTAATTGGAACATTATGTTTCAATTTTTTATATTAATTGTCACGTCAGAAATCTTTTGAAGATCGGGGAGTAAGTACGATATATTCTCCCTAATTGTCACATGAGAAATATTTTCAAATTATTTATAAAAAATGTTGTACAATTTCCAGCTGTTTTTGGTAATGGTCATTTCATTGAAAATTTAGTACTTGGAGTAAGGGTTGAGTTGGGAGGAATTGGCTTAAAACAAAATAAGTTTTTTTATTCATAATTCTTTTGATTTGGATTTCAAATTCAACATAGGTAAAAAATTATAATTGATTGAGGGTGATTATATGATAGTAATCAGGCTATTCTAATTAGAGGTTCATATCTATAAAAGTTGCTGGAGAATAATAGGCGGCTAAGATAGTTGGAGGATCAAAGCCGGTTGATGGTGGTCATATGAATATAATTGGGCAATAGTAGTTGAATAACTATAGCTTGGTGATGGTGGTCTCACAAATATGGAAGGGTGAGTACTCAAAATATATTAGTTGAATGATGATAATCAGGGGTGGAACCCACCTTAGTTCTTAGGGGGGCAAATTTGTATATATATATATATATATATATATATATATATATATATATATATATATATATATATATATATATATATATATATATATATATATATATATATATATATATATAAGGCAAAATTCAAAGTGAAATCTTATATTGTGTTACAATTTTTAAATTGAGAAGGAACAAGGGTAAATAGACAAAACATTCAAAATTCTATTATTATGGGGGAAAAATCAATGATAAAAGACCCAAGAGATTGATGCAAGTAGAATACATGGGATTTGGAGATGAGTAGTGATACATTATAAAAAAATTATCTTGATCGGGCAAGAATCTCGAGGATAAATTAAGTTGGAAACTTTCCAAAATTAAATTGGGATAATCCGAACTCTGATTTCAATAAACTTCTTGTCAAACTGAACGTCTCAAAAATATGAACCCAACGACACCAAATTCATGTCAATTCGAGTTCAAATGGGTCCAAATCAAGGACTCGAAGTGCTGTTGAAAGGTTTAAATCACAATTTGGATTACCAAACAGTTTCCAAATGTGACATGCTTATAGTCGAATCGAGCGGCTTGACAAGACAAATCCAACGAGCCCAAGATTGTGAAATTTTAATATCACTAAAACATTCAAATGCCTAATAAACTATCCCTGATCAAGGGATTCAATATCAGCCGTCCATCCATACCACAACAATTTACCCTTGATCTTCCTCCTATTTACAGGTCATGCCACTCTATGAAATTTAAAAATAGACCCCCCCCCCTTCTCATAAAAGGAGACCCTCAAGATCGCACTTGCCTCCTCCCTCCTCGACCACCGCCCAGACTTCCGCTAGACCACCACCTGACGTCGGAGTTTTGGCGGACCACCATCCAACGCCATAGTTCTGCCGGATCACCACCCAACACCAGAATTCTTCCAGACCACCACATGACACAGGAGTTTCGTCAGACAACTGTCTGACGCCAGACTTCTATCAGGACCACCGCCTAATGTCGGACTTTTGCCAGAACACTGCCTGATGTCGAACTTCCACCAGACCATCGCCCGAAGCTGGAGTTAAGCCGGACTACAGCCCTATGCTTGAGTTCCGCCAGACCACAGCTTGACGTCGAAGCTTTGCCAAACCACCATCGGACCATCAACTGACGTCGAATTTCTGTCGGACCATCGCCTAACGCTGGACTTCCATCAATACCACTGCCTGACACCAGAGTTCTACCAGACCACCCCGCTACGCTAGAGTTATGCCATACCACAACACGACGTCGGACTTCTGTTGGACCACCACCCACGGTCGGAGTTCTGCCAGACCACTGCCCAATGTCGTATTTCGGCCAGACCACCAGTTGATGGGGGAGTTCCGCTGAACTTTTGTCAAGACCACCGCTTGATGTCAGACTTCCATCGGACCACCGCCTACTGCAAGACTTCGGTCATACTACCGCCTGACACTGGACTTCCTTAAGGACCACCTCCTGACGTTGAACTTCCACCGAACCACCGCCCGATGTCGGAGTTCTTCCAAACCACCGCCTAAAGCTGAAGTTCCACCGGACCACCACCTGATGCTAGAGTTTTGCCAAACCATCACTAGATCATCGACTGAGGCTCAAACTTTTATCGGACCATTAACAGAAGTAAGAGTTCCGCTAGACCACCGAATAACGCTTGGACTTTCGCTTGACCATCGCCTTACGACTACGATCTTTTTGACCCCTATCTCCTATCAACTATGGTCCTTCCGACCTCTATCGCCTACTATGATCCTTCAAACCTCCATCACTAGACAATGATCTATCTAACTCCTATCTCCTGCCGACTATAGTCTTTTCAATCTCTGTCGCCTAATACAGTCCTTCCGACCTCTATCACAAGATAACAATCATTCTAACTCCTATCTCCTACCGACTATGGTCCTTCTGACCTTCATCGCCTACTACGGTCCTTCCTACCTCCATCTTTAGACAATAGTCTTTTTAACCTTTATCTCCTACTAACTATGATCCTTCCGATCTCCATCGCTAAACAACGGTCTTTCTAACTCCTTTCTCCTACTGATTATTGTCATTATGACCTCCGTCGCCTACTATGGTCCTTCTGACCTCCATCATCATACAATGGTCTTTTTCTGACCATTGTCTCTCATTGATTACGGTCCTTCTGACCTCCCTTATCAGACAACAGTCTTTCGGACTAATATCTTCCGCTGATTACTGTCCTTCTGGCCTCCCTCGACTGACAATGGTCCTTCAAACCACCATCACCATATTACGATCATTCTGACCTCCGTCGCCCACTGACTATGATTTTGCTGACTAAATGAAAATTTATATACTAATTGTTCTAATTCCCACCATGTAATATGATGTACATTTGCTACATCAACTCAAGGCCTTCCCCCCAATGAAGGGTCTTATTTGTAATCAATTGCAAATAATAGTGGATTCATTCAAACTGGGCCTGAACTTGTAGTTTTTTTCCCTTTTTAGGTCTTATAAAGCTAAAACATTAAATTTTATATTTCTTTACCGCCGTGAATATTCCAGGAAAAAATGGCAACAAGTAGAAATCGGAGCTAATTGGTATAAATTGTTCGAAATTCTTTTCTCCTCCACTGCATTTAACTAATATTTGTATCAATATTTAACTTTTGACAGTACATATCCATCAAAAGAATATTTTATATATGAATACAAAATTCTTAAATAGCTTAAGACAATGATACATTACTTGCCCTAAGAAAATTAGATTTCCGCCTAATAAAAAATAATCAACAAAGTTATATTTACACCAGAATGTATGAAGTTGTATTACTAACAGGTAAAAATGATGAAGAAGATAACAAAATAGATGTAGATGAAGATAAGTTTTGCTCCTAGTTTACTATAGGAAAATGTAGCCATATGTAAGAAGCATGTGATAGAAAAAGTAAACAACATGTTTCCTCGAATGGTGGCAAGATGATGAAATGGCTATAGCTGAATGGATGTGATGAAAAGTAATTGCAGGTTGTGACAGCTGAAGAGTGCTGGAGAGAGATCGGTACACCTGCCATATTATTTGCTATCTTTATTGTTAGTGACTGATATATTTCTATTTTCAATAATAAATTTCTTACACATATCGTGTCAGGACTAAAATAGCCTCAAACATATAAGTCTTTAAGATCAAAACAACATATACAAAGAAAGCATGGGGCAAGTATGCTAAATTTTATAATATAAAAATGCCATTAATATCAACAAAATGATACTTTCACATATAAAGCAAGATCTATGGAAGACGAGACCCATCCCAACTGGGAATGAATAAGATTGAATACAAGCATAGAGTCAAAGAGGGGCTAAAGCTCCCATAAACAAAACATCCAATCAAATAATTGGGATCAAGGATCAAGCATAGTACCTTGTGATCAGACTACGACGTGGACGCTAGTGTAGTGATGAGGATGATGATAGCAAGGCCGGTGATGAATCGATTGGGAAATCTCATGTAGAATATCATGGTGTCTGCAAATCTAAGAGACAAACATGATTAGATTCAACTCCAGCCTGGACATAGCAGGAAAACCATAGCGAAGTCATCGAACAACATTGCAGATGGAATGGATGAGGGGTTAATCAAGTGCCATTACAGGTGAAATGGAGAAGGGAGAGAAAAAAAATTTAGAGCGTGCAAGCAATTCAGTATATTAGAGGGCGGGAGACCAAGAGGACAAAAATAAGGTTAAAAAAAGCTTAATTAGGGCAAAAAAAAAAAGAAACATGGGGTAAAGTATCAACTAACCTTTATTATAGGGTTCCGCTCAACTATGCAGGTTTCCGCTCTTGATGATAATCAAAGAATTATAATTAGGTTATGGTACTTAGAGGATTATAGTTAGGCAATGATGATCATAAGACCATAATTTAGTAATGGAAGTTAGATTAAATAGTCAGAAGATGGTGTGATGCCCAGAATCTTTTGAAATTTTTTTTTTTAATCTTTTTAATTATAACAATCAGAGCTAACTAACTTCTTTCAATAATAAAATATCAGCAAAAAGAAACTTCTATTATCAAAATATTAATATATATTTATATTCATTGCTCTAAAAATCATACAACATGAATCATATAAATACAATAATTTATCTTTCTACTCCTAATTACAAATGATCGATTAACTAAAAGACAAGAAACAAAATAATAGTAAAACATGTGGAAACCTTTAACTGATTAGTCTCACACTTCTGATCCTCTTCCATAACTTAAAATTATTTAAACCATATATAATGAGCTAAAAGTCCAGCAAGTCACTAAAATCCTACAACTAATATCAAAGCATGACAAGAAAACAGTAAGCATGTAATCACTTAGTTCATAATAGTAATAGTCAATATGATTATGAATATATGTAGAAATAATAAAATATATACTATATGATAAAATCTGTGAATTTGTAAACTTATATGATACGAAGGCCAGTAAAATATTATAGTATGGAAATAGTAAAATCTATAAACTAGTAAACCCAGCCAATGTCATTCATAGGTTATAATAGTACTATCCAATCAATAAGGAAATCATATAAATTAATAAAACTAAAGCATTTATGAAGATTGTTGGAATCCATAAAAATGCAATTTTCCATAAAAATGATATTCTGTCATTCTATATCACTATCAAATCAGTATCTTATCACATGCTAAATAAAAGAAATCACATGCTCAGTAATAATAAATCATTAAACAGTGAATTAGTAGTAGTATTAATATCACTAAAATTTGTAATAATAATAGTAAAATAGTTTAATAATAATAAATCAATAATGTATCCCAGTAATCACACTAATAAAGGAGTTATAGCTTAAGCGGTGTTTTTTCAGTAATCAATAAATCGGTAAACCACTAGCTAAAAATGGAGTTGTTACTTTTTGTTTATTGGCATAGCAATTAACTCTTTATATCTCTCAATCAGTAAATAACATGTATTAGTAAATGATAATAATAAATAATAATATTTAAAGAAAAACTCATCGACCCATCATCATGTACAAATTAGTCAATCTCCAGTCAACATCAGTGAGTAATCAACTTTTGCTTATTTTCGCACATATAATTATTTAATATTATAAAAGCAATACTAACCAACTTTCACCTAATCTCATACCATTATTCATTCACTATGTTTACAATAATAGTATAATCAAATTAAAATATAAAAATCACTATTCTTATTAAACCATACAAAATAAAATAATTATACTTTTAACAGAGAAAATTATGAAATAAGTTAGTCAAAATATTCAGAATAATTATTACTATAATATATAAAAATTTACGCTGTAAAAATTCACTACAACAGAAGAAAATGTAATAAAAATCATTTTTAGAGGAATCAAACAGTCAAAATCAAAATCTTTAAAAAAACAAACAGAAAACAGAAGTAACTTATAGCTATCTGAAGAATTATTGTGAAAATGATGAAGCGAACTAACTACAAAAAATCTAACTTTCTCTTTCATATCTCCTCCTTCTTTTCCCTTCTCTTCTTTCCTTCCACGTCAAACCATGGCAAATCCTGACCGGAGGTGAGGGAGGGAGTGAGTGGAGAGAAAAATATGTGTAAAAACTCCTTTCAGAGCTCAACATCGCGGTGTCATGATCAAGCATCGCTACACTGCATGCTAAATCAAGAATTACCTTACAAAAAAACTCTAACGCCACAGTAATAATTTTCAGCACTGTTGCGCTCTCAAGCACAGAGCAATAGTTCTCTGGTTCAAACAAAATTTATAATTTTTTTATTTTAAAATATTTAAAAAAATTTTCAGGTTGTTATCGATGGTGGTCGAATGATCATAATTGGGCATTTTTGGTCGGAGGCTCATAATGATTGATGGTGGTTACAAAATTGTAGTTAGTTGATAGTGGTCACAAGACTAGTCTCTTGTCATGGTGATTGAGAAATCATAATTAAGAGATGATGATCAAACTATAATAAGGTGTTGTTCTTCAGTGAATAATAGTCGTGCAATGGTAGTTGAACAAATATACTCAAGCGATGATATTCAAAGGGTGATGGTCTGACAATGATGGTCAAACATCATTATTTTGTGACAACAATTTAATGACAGTGGTTTGATAGCGATGATCAAACAATTGTGATCAGATATAGGGGTGTATGTGAGCTAAGTTAGCTTGAACTCAACTCACTGATGAACTCATTAGTCAAGCTTATCGAGCTTAAATTTAAGCTCATATAACATATGAACTCCAACTCAAGTTTTACATGGCTTGCGCTTGTTTGCTTGCAGAGCTAACACAATATATATAACCATTTTATTTTTACTTCATTTTTAATTATCACTACACGAGATAAGCGTTTAAAGTAAATGTGAAAAAATTCAAGATACCATGGATGTTGCAATTTTAAACTTTGGCCTATTTTAATTATCTTTGTAATTATCTCATGTATTTTCATTTTGTGGTAATATTTTATTTCTAATTTGTGTTGTAATATTAAACATTATTAAATAGGTTAGTTGTGAGTCAAAATGTTATGTGCATTAGTCATATCAAGGTTGAGTTTAGCCCCAAAAGCATGCTTGGTAGCCAAATATGCATACATAAGTGGGAATTCTCCACACAATACAAATATTAGCTTCAATGCAAGATTAATGAAGTAATATGCATGCGAAGGATAACCAGGGAGGTAAGCTTCCAAGATTCGCAGTAGTAAACTCCTCATTCTTTACCATTCCACAAAATAAGAAAGCATGATCAACAAAATGATGCTCAACTACCTCCATCATGATGTTTCACTTCACACGAACAAATTCCCTTTTATGGCGGTTTGTGTTGTTAAATTATATGATGGTTTTATGTTTTTTTATTATTTATTGGTGTTGATTTTTTTTTAGTTCACTTAAATTACATAATCATATCCACCAACATCACTAAAATCCATCTTCAAACTCCATTTCATAAGAATTATGTTCATTATTTTTGGGGCAATCCAAAACATATACTACAACAAGATCTCCCAAAAACCCTAAACACATCATTGCTTCATACCAAACTTGAAAAAATTCCTTAACCTCATCATCTAACTTAAACCTTCCATTTTATCAATCAAAACATTTCATCGCCCTTCTACAAATTTAACAATTGAAAGGCAAGGCAAAGGTTTCTCGCAAACTCCCTCAAAAAAATTACAAATCACCACAATCCTCTATTCGCCTCCACCTTGCTTGCTAGCTAGCTAGCGTCCACCAACACCTACAACACATTCCAAAAATCTTATCATTCTAAGCTCATTACATGAACTAGTTTAATTAACCAACAATGTATCTAACAAAATCAGAACAAAACAAAAAAATAATCTTCTAAAGCACACACCACTATATTACTATATATTAATTTTCTTTAAAAAAACACTCAGATTAGAGCAAAGTAAACTGAATTACAAATCAATAATAAAATACTAAAATGTGGCCAAAATTGATCTAAAAGTTCAACACATGAGGAATATGTAGCTATGAAATCTATCTCCAACAATCATATGTTTTATTTGACAGAAAAGTCCATTTCATGTCTTAATTATCAAGATAGCAGTTCAATGCGAGCTAAACTATTCTCTCTCTCTCTCTCTCTCTCAAAATTAGACTTGAACTTTAGTTTTGTTTGGGACGGCTTTCCTACTGCTTTTAAAAGTAGTTTTTTAGTACAAATTCTTTTTTTAAAACGAAAATTTATTTTAAGAAGCAGTAAAAAAGCTGTCCCAAACATTTTGTTTGAGACGGCTTTCTTATGTTTTCTAAAATAATTTTTTAGTACAAAATTTTTAATTTAAAAAAATTGTACTTAAAAGTTGTTTTAAAAAACAGTAAGAAAGATGTCATCATTTGAGACATCTTTCTTAATGCATTTTAAAACAGCTTTTTAGTACAAGAATTTCTTAGATTAAAAATTTTGTACCAAAAATCTACTTCAAAAAGCGATAAAAAATTATTTCAAATAAACCTTTAGTCCACCTCTTTTAACAAAGAAATATAGACTGCTTGTGTTAATAACTATTAGAACTAAACGGTTTATTTGACTCGTCAAAGTAGTTGCAGAGTACAAGCAAGAATTACTTGAATGGTACTTTGAACCGATACCTGCTTAGATTAGATAACTTTTTGACTGATTTGCTCATGTATATAATCATCATCATATTTTATTAAAATTATTTTAGATTTTCTTATATAAATTTTCATTCTCTATTCATTTTCGTTAAGCTTATTAAATTTTAAGGAAATTTATTTATTTTAAATTTAAATTATATTTGTAAAAGGGATTTGGACTTAGCATAATTGCAAAAACATTTAAATTTTTTTCTACTTAAGGCCATCTATAACCGAAAAACTCAATTTTCACGTCAAAATACAGTAACATTCTAAAATAAAGTAAATCGTCTTCAACCAAACTCCATTTTCTAATTTTTTTAAAAAAATTATGTGCATATTTTTTCTAACCTAATTTTCATATTTTTAAAAATAAAAAAAAATACCGAATGAACAGTTTCACGCTAATATTGGCATAGCATTGTTCACCCTCACGCCAGATGCATTTTATTTGGTGATTGAATGGAGCAAACCAGCTACGCCAAACAAGTGTTAGGCGTTCGGCTGGAGATACTCTAAGCTAATTAATTCAAAGGTAAAAAAATCTGAAAAAAAAAATCACAAATATCTACATTATTCAAATACGCAGTTATCCAATATAAATACGGGTTTATGGGGTGAGCTTAATTCATATAATTTTTCAGTAATCAAGTATATTTTACAATAGTATTAGAGATTTTTATTCTTCTCATTTTTTTTTTACATATTTTAATATAATGGGATGCTATTTGCAAATAATCTAAATTGAACATGTAAAACTGTAAAAGTTAAAATTTTAAAGGAGCGTATATAAAAATTATATTTTGCAAATAAAAATATTAAAAACCATTTAAATATTTTGGGCAACTCAAACATGAAATTATGGGTCTATCCAATCAAATCATTTATTGACACCCCTAAGATTATATGTTATGATGAATTTATACCAAAAATTATATGATAAATACTTTTCTTATTAAATATATAGAATAAATGCATAAATTAAATATAATACTATAATATTATATGTGTAAATCAATTGCATAAATTTAAAAATATTAAATAAATTTATTTTAACTGTTTATAATAAAAATATATTTAAATTATATTGTGTCATAAGTTGTTGGTTTAAATTTGTAAAAGTTAATTTTTTTATAAAATTAAAATAAATACTATTAAAAAAATCCTTTAAAAATAAAACAAAATGAAAAAATAAAATTAATGTTAACTAACTATATAATTATAAATATAAAATAATAGATGACTTAATTTAAATTATTTAATATTTATACATAATTTATTCTTTTCTATGATTGAAGAATGTATCATCATTTTTTTTTTTGGGCATTTAGGCCATTTAAGGCAAATTCACATACACAACACATACAACAAGACTCGAACCTAAGACCTCTTAGTTAAAAGCATAAGCTCTAAACCAACAGACCAAGATGAGCTGTGTTGTATCATCATCTTCATCAACGCATTTCAAGCTGCTATTAGCTTCATGATGCAGCTTTTAGCAGCAGGAAATCATTAGATGACTGCATAGTTAATATAGTGGTTGAAAGGTAAATAGCTTAATCCGGCTTTCAATGAAAATTATTCTTTGTGGTCATCGGACATCGAATTTTTATTCCGTCAGGTTACCTGATGTAGCTCTACATCAGGTAGCCTATAATATGTCGTCACGTGCTCTTACTCTTTACCGCGTGGCCCGACGACACGACCCGAAACGGACCCGGGAGTTTGCGTAGCTCGGTATTGCTAGGTATTGGTCGATTTTGCTCGATAAAAACGAAAAATACCATTTTGTGAAGACCAATACCGAGCCTATACCGAGCAATACCGAGTTCTTTTAGTTATTACTCAGTATTGCTCGGTATTGATCTTCACAGAGCTGTATTTCTCGTTATTGCCAAGCAATACCAAGCCTATACCGAGCAATACGCGAACATAGTAATCCCGGATTCCAGTCTGATTCGGGTCGTCGGGCCACGCGCTAAAGAGTAAGAGCACGTGGCGACATATTATAGGCTACCTAAGGTAGAGCTACATCAAGTAACCTGACGGAATAAAATACGTCATATCACTTTATTATTGTGTATCAATACTATGAACCGGACTGCTAGGTGATGCAACACATCCTAATTCACCTCCAAACGATCTAATGACCACAACATAATTTCCCAATTTTCAGATGAGCAGCTGTTTAACATAGCAGCTAACAATTTGCTTGAAACAAATTTTTATTATTTTATTTTTTTAGATAGAACCAATACTATCATTTGATTATTATTTTTAAATTATTTTTCACAAATTTCTATAATGAAAAGTTACTTTTACCTAACAACTTTATAACTAACTTTATAAAAATGCTACGATCATATCAAACGGATTAAAAGCAATAGCACAAATTAGGAGGGGTTCAATTAAGTTATTGTATAAAATAATATTAAAAACAAGATTATATAATAATATTATTAAAAAAGGGGGCAATAGCACAAAATTGATTAAGAAGATAGAGTTAAAAAAACCATTTAATTCAACTAAAATAAAATAAAGCCATAGAGTAAAATGAAGAAAAATATATAAAAAAAAAAAATAATGCAAATCAATTTATAGTGATCCTCTCACCTCAAGTCATCCCCTTTTTTAGTCCTCTTCAAGTTTTTCATCATTTCTATTTTTTTTTACAGGTTAGGTTAGGGGATTCGAGGACGGATCAACAGGGTGAAAATTATCCCTTAAACCAACGAGCCATAGCTCAATCTGTTTTTCACCATTTCTCCTTCATAATGGACATCTTTTGCAAAACTCTATTTGATGGGATAATAATGGAGCCACCAAATGATTCTACTTCAAGTAAAAAAAATCTGCTACTTCTAACATAACCCATAAGGTCACAAATGTTCCAACTTCTAGGTTTAAATCCAACCAATCCCAAACAATAAAATTTCAAAGGAAAAGCAAACACTTGAGATCTAAAACCACCTTAGCAAAACAGCTCAAAAAAAGACTTTGAGAAAGAGGGAGAATGACTTGTGTAGATGATCTTTTTAGCTTAATGGTGCATCAATCTTCATCCCATGAATTACCAAGCATAATTATAAGTTAAAACATTACTAATAACATTCATATCCACTAATTAGTCTTTGGGATTTACCTTATGTGTCACAAAATAGCCATTTTAAGAAATTCTAAGGTGATCTCTGCCAAAGAGAATTTGGCTTCCCTGAATGCTACCTTCAGGATTGGAATGCCGCTGCCAAGAACAATGCTTTAGACAGATCTCCTCAGCTGTCAGAGGAGGCAAAATAGCCTTTCATTTCCTTCCCCTCCACCTCTGCACCACTAACCTAGCCATCGTCGCCACCTCCACTGCAATCATCTTAGCTCGCCGCTGCCCTCTCCCCGCCTCCATTGTTGTCGCTTCCGCCTCTCTTCACCTACCTCCATGGCAAAGGCTGCATCCATCGCACTCTTGCTCGTCATCTCCACTGTGTTATCTACCTACATGTATGCATCTTCCACCACATCCCTTTTCCAACAACCACCACCATTGTTCTGATCTTTGAATTTCAACCGTTTGATAAGTTTGGTGCATCTTTATGTCGAATGCTCTGACAAAGGAGAGTGTTAGGGTGGTTTTTTTTATGTTAGGGGTGGTATGCATGTAAACAAGAGAAATTAGGGTTTAAGCATGTAAATAGATAAGAATTTAGCTTGTAAATCTAAAATTAACTAAGAAATCAAGGTAGAATAGAAAGAAGCAATTGTCAAAAAATATACATTTCTAATTTGAATTTTCTTCATTGGAAGTTAAAAAGTGACTATTACTGAAAGTAAACCTCAAATCACTTTGTAACTAGTATTTCATAAGTCATGCATACTATCATCTGAAAAAAATAAAAGGAACAAAAAAAACTTGGAGCATGAAAGAAATCAAAAAGCATTTATGGCAGGAGTAAACTACTAAACAGAACAGAGTGATCTATTCAGAGAGATATAATCTGTAAGAGAAAACACATAGAAAGAAGCTAAAGAAGGATTAACATAACATGAAGTTTCAAATGACATATTCCATATAACAGTTCTTGAAGCACACTTCTCTCTAGTGCAATTCAAATGAATTTAAAAAGCGTCATGTCAAACAAATCAAAGGCTAATCTAACATCATATAATGTTGCTAAGAAATACAAGCTCACAAGCATGAAAATAATATCACCATAGTTTCATTGGTTAAGCCGAAAGGCCTTGCAACAGCCGGAAACGCTTAACAGCTGGTGAAACCGTCTTCAAAGTCTTTTTACCCTTCTTCATAGAGCTTCCCTTAACCTTAATCTTCCTTACTGTGGGAGGGCTTTCTCTAATGGGACCAGGAGATAACCCTTTCTTCAATGCACTACCTCTAGGGGTAACTGAAGGAGGAAGCCTCAAGTTTTGAGGAGGTAATGGATTTTGAGGCTTCCAGATCAAATTTTTATTCATGGAGAAACTGACTTTCTTAACGTTCATCTTGGCATTTCTATCAGTTTTACTCCCTCCATGAGAATTTTCAGAGTTTTCAAATACCTGCTTATTGTCAGTGTTCTTTGCCCGCTTCCTCTTTTTTGACAGTTTAGCACTGCTACCACTAGCCATGCCAGCCTCAGCAGCCACTCTCTCAAACTGCTTCTGAAGATTGGAAAGTAAAGTATGATCAAATCTAATCATATCATTGCTATCAGAGGAATCCAAATTACCATTTTCATAGCTGTCAATTGCTCTGGAATCTCTTATTGTTGCTTCTGCACCATTGTCTTCAGCAGACAAATCTGTCAGCTTCTTCTTCTGCTTCTTGCTCTTGCTCATACTTCCAGGGTCTATAGCATTATTTTCAATGGAAGAATCCAAAGACTTCTTCTTCTTCTTCTTCTTCTTGATCTTACTATTTGCCCCAGTTCCATCTAATGGTTTTTTGGCCTTCATCTTCTTCTTCTTAATCGTACAATTATCGCTGCAACTGTCAGTGGGAAAGACCTCAGTAGTTTTCATATCGCATGCACATTCTGGCACCGAGCTACCATTATCCAATTCTTTCAAGGAGATATCAATACCCGATTTCTCAAGCTCCTTATCTAATTTGAGATATCTATCATGTAAACCAAACAAAATTTTCCTATTGCCCTGCTGTGTCTCAGCAGCAGAAGCCAAGCTAAAGAATGTCTTTGAAAATCCCATTGCCATGGCTATCTTTCCAAATTTCTCATTGTCACCAGCCGCTCCCACATCAGTTAAGAGATTTGAACCATGCAATGCCAAGCGATCGAAGATGTTGACTTTAATCTTGTTCACTAAAACCTTATCGGTTGTAGTCTGCAGAACTGAAATGAAAGGGTTCAGCAACAAATCTAGAGTTTCCTTGGCGAGCGGGAGAAATTCCGCAATCTCGTCAAGAAAAATCTCGGCGATATGGTAATTCACGCCGGCAGCAGGGAACTTGTCGACCGAAAGCAGGGATCCCTGCGAGAGTATGTTTACCATCCGAGCGGTGAGGTCGAGATTCCAAGTGTTGTTCCTGAGGGAAACGAAAAAATGGCGGAGAAATCTGCGGATGAGAAGATAGAACTTATCAAGGCGTAGGAAGTCGATGCCGGACCACTCGCGGCGGATCGTAATCAGAAAAGACTCGAGATAGCGACCAGCAAGCTGAGAAGGAAGGGATGAGAGCAGATTGGCGAGGCGATTGATGAGCTCAACCTGGTTTTCGAGCTTGTCTGAGTGCCACACGCAGAAGAAGAGGCCCTTCCAGATCTTTATGAGCTCGGCGTCCGACACGCCGGCGGCGGAAGGATCTCCGTGACTGCGGGGAAGCCATGCGCAAAGGAGACGAACAGCGCGATTGCGGGATGATTGCTTGCAGGAAGCGAGCCGCTTTGCTATGGCTGCCCCGGAGATTTCCGACAGCTCCATCAAGCCGGGGAAGCTAGTCTGAGAGGAGGCGAAGGATGACACCAGCAGACAATTTTCAGAAAACCCTAGAGCCTTTAGATCGAAACCCTAAAACAAGCCGGAGAATGGACGGAAGTGCAGAGGAAAACCCACTATCGGTAACGTTACCGCACATTGATTTAATTAATAAACTTACCGTAGAAAATATCAAAGTTAACGTGGAAAATTTCAGAAGTTAATGTGGAGAAATATTTGATTGTTTATGGAAGTTAATTGCGGTTAATTAAGGAAAAAAAGTTTAAGAATTTTGCAAATTCAATTAGTTTGATTTTTAGGGAAAAAAATAATGATTACTTAAAAAATAGATGGATTTATATAAATTAGGGTATAAAAAATTACTCAATGCAATAATTTGGCTCTAAAATTTTGAGGTCGAAGTGACCTGGTTATTATTCGTGCTTCACACTTCTCAAAAATTTAAAATTGACATTATTATCATTAAGTTTATTTTTTTATTTTGTGTTTTTAACCTAATTATCATAAAGGTTTGCGTTGAACACATCATTTTTAGGTTAAATTGATTTTATTTGGATTATACGAGTCGTATTAATTATAATCAAATAGGTTCAATTTAAGTTATGCGGGTTCGAGTCATCTATTTTGACCCATATTATAAACATGTTGGATTCCAGTCTAAGAAAATTTTGATCAATTTTAACTCCGAATCAGACCAAAATGGTCATAATTTCTTTTTTCTATTTATATATTTAACATATAAACTTTTTAATTCACTCAAAATTTTAAGTAATAACAAAAATATCTCTTTTGTCCTCTTGTTAACTTCTTATTAGGACTATAAAAGTATAATCAAGCTCATATAAATAAAAACAAAATAAGTAAGTTTATAAAAATTAATTGAACATGATTGAATATGAACAATGTGATTTTTTTAACAACTATACTTCCAATTAGAGGTGTTAGAGCAATGGGTGGTTGTGGGGAAGAGGGATGTGCTTGTTCTAGGCTATTGCTAAAAAAGAAATTAATTAGTGGTCATAATAAATTAATGATAAATAATATGATAATGCCTAATTTGGTTGTTGGATCTTTTAAAACTCATATTATTGAGTAATATGAAACTCAAGAAGTTAGGGTGAATTTGTATTTTTGAATGAATTTGAACAGTTTAAACTAATGGTTAAGTCAGCCTAACTATAGGAAAATAAATAAATAAATAAATAAACTGCAAAGAAATTACATACGAATATGTTTACGTGGTTTGGCCTCTAACCGACCTACTTTCAAGCCAACATTTGAATTAGAATTTATACTAACTTGAATTTTTCTTATAAACTTTCTCCTAAATATGAATAATCCTTTACAATTAATTTACTTTCCTTAATGAGCAAGCGCTAACAAATTCAATATCCACATCTTCTTTACAAATATGATATATTAATGAAATAGTGTTTAATAGTCTCAATGAATGTGAAACCCCTTAAGTAAAAGAAGCTAAACTTTTAATCATCGAGGCACCTATTGGTGTAATAGTCAGAATTTCATTTAAAAAATTTCACAGTTAAGCGCTCTCATCCTAGAGAAATACTGAGATTGGTGATCTCCTAAAAAATTACAACAACAGGACAAAATTGTAAGGCCCTTAGGCCAAAACAGATAATGTCTCGATAGTTAAGAGTTTGTACTATTATAAATGGTATCCGAGCAATACACAAACTGGAAGATGAGAACTAAGTGTCATACAAAATAAAGTGTTATGCCATGGGAGCCACCTCTTGAACCCTGTATAGGATAAAGTGCTACGTGACGAGAGTCATCACTCAAACTTGTAGGGGCCAGCTCTATAATCTTATCTGCTTTATGGATGATTCTGGGATAAAGATATTAATGATGATGTCAGTTTCTTAAGTAGAGAAGATTGTGAAATTACTCATCAAGATATTTTTTGATGTAATTGTTGTAATTTTATTAAGAAACCCCACAATTAAGTGTGCTCGTCTCAGAGAAATTATGGGACGGGTGACCTCCTAGGAAGTTACACCAACAGGACAAAATCGTGAGGCCCTTAGTCCAAAGTGGACAATATCTCGATAGTTAAGAGTTTGAGCTGTTATAAATTGTATCAGAGTAATACATCATGCGGAATATATGAATTAAGTGTCATATAAGACAATGCTACGCAATGGGATCTACCTCTTGAGCCCTATATGAGATAATGTATTATGTTGTGGGAGTCACCACTTAAATTTATAGGAGACTCTTCTAGAATATTATATGTTTAGTGAATGATTTTGGAATAAAGATAAAGACGTGGGTGTTAGTTACTTAAATGGAAAAGATTATAAAACACATTAAGTAAATGAAGCTAAGTTGTTAAACATCGAGGCGTCTTTTGATCTAATTGTTAAAATTATATTTAAGAAACTCTGTAGTTAAGCGTGCTCATCCCAGATATATCATAGGATGGATGACCTCATGGGAAGTTACACCAACATGATAAAATCATGAGACCCTTAGGCCAAATCAGACAATATCTCAATAATTAAGATTTTGTGCTATTATAATATATTTGGCAGTGAGCATTGAATTCAGTTTAATATTAAGTTGATAGCTCCTGTGTTATCATACTTAAAGTTAATGTATTCTAATCTAACTTTATAGTCTTTAAATTATTTCTTTAATCATATAACATGTGCATGACTAATACTTGTAAATATATTAACATCTTCTATAATGGATAATATCATAAAACTATATCTTATATAGAACCAATGTAAAAAATAATAATCTAAAATTTTGACATTTGCCTATGTAATCTTCTTATCGACCTTTAATCCAACAAAATCCAACTTAGATGTGTCCATCAAATCATAAAATATGTGCTTTGAGAGTTATAAGATGAAATTCTTTTTGATTAGCCTAAACATGAGCATAAATGCATATAGTAAATATGATATTAAGTCTTCTAGCATTAAGATATAAAATTAAACTAATCACATATTCACACACCTATATAACTTATTAACTATAGTTCTCTAAATTCATCTGAATCTAATTGGGTGGTTTTTCTCATTAGGGTCTTACTTAATTGGTTTGACTCTCTTATATCAAAATTTTCTGAATTATTCTCCTGGTATATGAGCTATAATAATATAGATCAAAGTTTTAGAGATGGTTAATGAAGCTATTAACCTAATCAAAAGTGTAGAGCTAAGCTAAACCTTATTGAAAACAAACTATATTAGAGTATGCTAAATTGACTTAATTAGAATAGGATATATGAAGTAGGTCATTAAACTATTCAAAGTAGAGCTGGTTAGACTTAATAAAATATATGATATGTTATTATCTATGAGGCTTAACTTACCCAAAAATAGAGACATCATGATAAATGATCAATTCATTTACATATTCAAAGCTTAGGCCACAATATGTAAATGATGTAATGACTTTTAACCAGGATAAGTATATGTGATGGAGATGATTGATAATACTAATATCAGATGAATGCCCTAAAGCTCAAGCTTGTTCAATGTATATTGCACCATAATAAATGAGTTAGGATGGTTTAATAGTTATGGGGTATGTGCTAAAGCTAAATAAGAAAAAAAAATATTATAAAATTAATCATATTAGGTGCATTTGGTACCTAAGTGAATAATCCAAGGGTAAAAAGGATTAATTTGATTAGTTCATTGATCTAGTGAGACCATCTATTGGGTTCAATCTTCAATCCTTATGTGTGATATCATGATAGGTGAACTAAATATGATATGAATCGAAAGAGTATCTTTTATATATAGCTAGTGAAGATCGTGGGGTTGAAAATGGCAAACCTAAGTATATAATGAGTGCACCCAATAATGATTTCAACCATCTTCATAAGTAATAATCATATTCTCTTGAGTTTCCTTAATAATACTAAGCATATATAAATGTTCTCATATAGCCATAAGGTTTAATGCACAATAAAAGGTTTTCAGTCATAATATTTAATTATCTATTTCAAATTCAATATAAATCCAATCATCAAAAGGTTTTTATACTAAAACAAAATTAATTTCTATTATGGGTGTTTTGTATTAATGAGTAAGAAAATGCTACATGAGTGAATTTTGTTTTCTAATAAATTTTTTCATACAGTTCTTCCAATACTTAAAAGGAATATTGTTAAGTAAGGGCCAGTGTGTAGAATGTCATTCCAATAGGTACCTTTGGAAAAATATTATGTCATAGAGAAATGTTGATTTTTCTTAACTCTTCATTATTGAGCCAAATAAAAATATATAATCAAGGATCCAATCTAAAATATTGAGTGCCATTAAATCTAGGAGTGGTTGGTACTTTTTTTTTTTTTTGAATAATTTAAGATAAGTGCTAAGTTTTAATTGAATTTTTAAATAACTTCGCTAATTTTGAAGTAATTAAGTAAGCAAACACTACCTAAAATCAAAATACATGAAAAAATGTACTAAGCCTTTTTAAAGGCTTATCAAATAAAAAAAAAGGAAAGTTTCATATTCGTAAAAATAAGCGCATAAACTATTAAAATATAATAATTGAAATGAAAATGATGATATTATGGTACACTTTGATTATAACCTTGCAACAACATGAATCAATTTGCATTGAGGCTACATTTGTGCTGATTTTTTTAGTGCTTTCTAAAATAGTTTTTTAGTACAAAAATTTCTTGATTTTTGTACTAAAAAACTGCTTTAGAAAGCCTTAAGAAAGCAGCCCCAAAAGAAGCCCGAGTTTAATTTTTAGTGCACAAGTTTTTGAGAAGTGCTTTTAAGATCCCAAGAAAAACTAAAATGCAGTTTTACCAAAAAAATCTTTAGAGGGAAGTAGAGATTTTAGGATTTTTTTATCATTAGCATTGTCTTCTATAAAGATTGAGGCATTTAAAAAAGAGTTTAGTATTCATTTTAGCAAGTTTAGAAATCAAATTATACATCATTTTGTATTAAAATATGTTTTGGATTTAATTATGATAAAATCATAAGTTAATTTTGAGTAAATAAAATAATTATGCATTCATTAATTTAATTATTCTTAAAAAACTAAAAAAAAAAAAAAAAGAATGATCAAATTGAAAAAAGGACTTTATTTCAAGAAGTGGCTATCAAATGAATTCTTCTCCTATATCACTTTCCGGATATGGAATGTTGCTTAGGCTTAATTTGATCAACAACCAATTTGTATATAGCTAGTGTCCATTGACTTGGAATCAACAAATATTGGCTCTTAAACTAATGTCTCCTTCTATGATTTCTCTTAGATTGATAAGACCATGGAGCTCTTTAATCAATGAATGTACTCCATAGTGCTCTGCCCATTAGTACATGTCTTAATTCGCTTATCATCAACTCAATATCTCAAAGAAAGTTTCTTAACCCAAGCATCCTTAATCTTGTATAAGAGGATATCACAAATCTTATGCTTGAGGGGTAACCAAAAGATTTGTTTCTTAACAAACTTCTTTGATTTTTCCTAAGGAAACACCTAAGGATATGGTGATTGGGGCATTACCTTAACTAGTTGCTTAACTCAAGCTTATATGGTTTTTGTTGAGAGAGAGTGTGTTAGGAATTGTTCTTGAGATACAATATAAAAATTAGGTTCTCAACCATAATTCTTCGTAATGTGGAATCTTTGGGTTTAATACTTGGGTTGAAATTTGAGATTTTTTATTTTTTACTCAGACTTCTCTAACTGTCTAAGATCAATCATTACTATATCCATTAGAAATTTCTATTTAATAAACTTGATCACATTGATAAATTTATGATTAGATGCGCATATTGATTTTAAGTAGACCTGTCAATTTCGGGTCACGGGTCGGGTTCGGGTCGAACCCGGAATTGACCCGGCACTATTCGGGTTCGGGTCAACCGACCCGTTTTCACAAACGGGTCGATTTTCCGGACCCGGACCCGACCCGCTTCGGGTTCGGGTCAACCCAACCCGTTTCGGTTTGATTTTTCAAGTTCCCGCGCGGTGCAGAGGCAGGCTGATTTTTCAAGTTCCTGCTTTGCCGGGGTGCGGGGCAAAGCAGGGCAGCCGCCAGCCAGGAAACCGGGTCAGAGCCGATTCCGAGTCATTCCGGGTTTCTGGGTCAACCCGAACTCGACCCGCTTCGGGTTCGGGTCAACCCAAAACCGAAATTTCCGGGTCGGGTTCTGGTCGGGTTTTCGGGTCGGGTCCAATATTGACAGGTCTAATTTTAAGTATACACTAGAGTATTATTTGGTTGGATGAAATAGGAATGCATTGTAAAAGGAATACTTTAAAATTATTTGGATGAGTGTAAAATAAATGAATGAGATTTTTTTTTTTAGTTTGAAGTAAAATATATGTGGTTGAAAGTCCCAAAAGGGTGTCAATTGGTGGTGGTTGATGGCAGTGGCAACGATCACTAGCAACAAAGGTATTTGGAGGTTAGTGGTGGTCAGCGAGGGCCAAAGTGGTGGTGGCATCTTGCGAGAAGCAATGATAATGACGATGAATTTATGGTGTATTTGTGTCATAAGTCAACCCGATAAGATCCACTGATAGGCATGTCCTATCATGTTAAGGTGCAATAGACAAAACCAAAGAACTAGTTTTTAAAATATTTTCAAATTTCTTCTAATATTCATTTTAAATTAACTAATAATAGACTATAAAGCTACTAAAATATATAGAGCATTAAAAATAAACTCATCAATAATATATCTTTCATTTATCATCAATATATTTATACATAATCACAATACACGACTATAAATAAAAACTATAGAAAAGGAAAATAAACCAGTCATAATTGTACAGAAAAGTACATATAGACTCATCTCTAGTTCCTGAAACTGCTAATCAACAAGCTTCTTTCCTTTCTCATATCTTGAAAATAAAGTGCAAAATTATATTGAGCTATTACAGCTAGGGGTGTCAATTTCGGGTCACGGGTCGGATTCAGGTCCAACCTGGAACTGACCCGGGTTCAATCGGGTCGACCCTAACCCGACCCTAGTAGGTAAATGAGTCGAATATTCGAACCCGGACCCGACCCAGCGGGTTGCCGGGTTGACCTGACCCGACACGGAAAGGAGACCAACGCGGATGCACGCTGTCTGGGGTGGCGGGTGCGCAGGACGCGGGCGGGTGCGGGGGTGCGCGGCTGGCTGGGGCGGCGAGTGCGCGGCTGGCTGGGTGCGCGGCCAGGTGCACTGCAGTGCGCCTGTACGGGCACAAACTCACGCACGCGGGTGCGCGGGAAGCCGCGCGGGGCAGCCTCGAGCAGGCGGGCACGCGCGGGCAACTTCGGCGGGCACACGGGCAGCCGCAGGGCAGGGGCGGGCAGCCTAGGGCCGGTCCACGG
The DNA here is from genome assembly GCA_022539455.1 of Dendrobium nobile. Taxonomy (NCBI): domain Eukaryota; kingdom Viridiplantae; phylum Streptophyta; class Magnoliopsida; order Asparagales; family Orchidaceae; genus Dendrobium; species Dendrobium nobile. The sequence goes on from CM039726.1 coordinate 53,050,371, forward strand.
GTAGCCGAGCAGTCATTTTAAACAGGTTTTTAGGTTGACCCGGCAACCTGTCGGGTCAAATCGAACCCGACCCATTTTTTCAAACGAGTAGAATCCGTGAACCTGAACCCGACCCGTTTTAAAAACGGGTCGAGTCCAACCCGAATTTTTCGGGTCGGGTTTTCGTGTCGTGTCAAATATTGACAGCCCTAATTACAGCTCAGTAGGCCACAAATACTGATAAAAATTTTTAAATATTTCTTTTATTAAATATTTTTCTTAATTTTTAAATATAGTATAATAATTCATTGTGTTGAACAAAGTAATAAGATATGAGCATAGTGGTTATCCAAAGATTCAAATAATAATAATGCTAAGTAGATAAATAAATTAAAATTTATAACACATAATATAACATAATATATTTCTCCAATCCAAGATAGAATATCAAAGGATTCTGGTCTTTTATGACTCTCTTTTGTGCTTATAGTTGTAAAACCCCTCCAGATTTTATTTTTTGGGTGCAGTTCGTCTGTACGAACTGACCTTAGTACGGATGAATTGTTGAAAATCCGTATGGTTAGTTGTACGAACTGAGTAAAATGCAGGTTCATCTGTACGAACCGTAAGTTCATCTAGATGAACTGAACAAATTTTTTTAACTGAGCCCATCATCCAGGGACGAAAATTCATTATCGTCCGTATGATTAGTGTACAGAGGAGATCGTCCCGGGACGAACGAGAAACATCGTCTAGACGATCGTAAATATCTTTTCTCTATTTATGGACCGTTTGACACGTTTTGAAGAGAGATAAAAGAGGAGAGAGAAGGAGAAGGAAAGAGAAAGGAAATGTTTGGTTTTGGAGGCTTCGGTGCGATTTTTGTCTGACGTCGCTGTTAGAATAATTGTTTGTCTCGAGGTAGGGAATCTGAATCCTATTTCTGATTTCGAAGATTCCGTGTTTTGATACGTTTCTACTCAGATTTGTGTTTCTGTAACCAAAAAACGTGCATATCTTTGTATTTACAAAACTTTTACAGCGTAACTTTTGGTATGTTCTAGAGATGATGATTTTGCACGTTTTGAATATTTTCTGAAGATTTTTCACCGGATATTTTTAATTCTGCGAGATTTTTATTTAATAGAAAGTATCAAGATGTCAAAAAATGTTGCTTCAATACAAGTAAAGTTTTGAAATGATGTTTTACATGATTTCTGATAATTTGGTAGTTTTCTGAAACAGTGTATTTTGACTCTGTTTGAAATTTCTGTCGACTGTACGATATTATAAGGATTCTCTTCATTTGAGCTAATCGTGATTGTTGTTTTCAATGCATTAATGAGATATATATAAATGTGGATATATGATTGAATATACTACTATTATATTACTGAAAGATAAATTAGGAATGGTTGAACCGTTGGTTGGAGATTGACCTGTACATGATGGTGGGCCGACGGACTTTCCTTTAAAAAGGGTTTGGTATTATCCTCTACTGATCACGTGATTACTGATGGGAGTTATAAGGAGATTACTGTGCCGACGGGCAAAGGGTGACGACTCTATTTACTGAGCCAACTGATTACTAACATCGATACTAACCTTGAAAAACACCTTAATAGCCAGCGCTTGTACTTATTAAGTAAGACTATTATATTGAAATGCATGTGTAAAGTATTGTTCTTATGATTTCTTTATGAATTTATCGATATTGACTGATTTATTGATATCAACAAATTTATTAATATTGAATTGATTTATTGATATTAAACAGATTTACTAACGAATTTATGAGTTTACTGTCACTGCACGATTTCATTAATATTACATACTATTTACGTCACTGGATCATTATTGATACTGATATGGATATTGATACCATGATTTTATTGATACACCGAATACTGATTGATATAAGTCATACACTGATAAGACTGATAACATGTGATTCACCGAATAAGTGATATAAATTAACTGTATTGCATGTGATACATCGAGCACGTGATATAGAATATATTTTTACTATATTGCTGTGATTTCAACTATTTTTAACGATATATTGATTTGATTATTTTATGTGATTCCATGCCGATTGATATTATTGATCGGAATTGATTTCTTTATTTAATGATCTGATTGATTATATTGATATAATTGATACGATATTGATTTGACGAATATTTTAGATACGATGATTTCTCTGTTGAATTGACTGATGTTAAAGATATGATGGACTCTTTTAAAAATTAATGTATGGACTGATTTATTGAGATTTATAGATTTTTCAACTGTTTATCGATTTTCCTACTAATGATTTTGGATTCTACTGATTATGCATTGATTTCTGTTTCTGTATTAATTTTTGTATCTGCATTGATTTAATGATCATGTGAAAGCGACTGATATTGATTCGATTGTTTGACATGCATATTGCTTTCATATTGTGCTTTAATTTCAGTTGTAGGTATTTGGTGACCTGCTGAGCTTTTTAAGCTCATTATATGTGATTAATTGATTTCAGTTGCAAAGCCTCCCGCATGAAGCTTCCTTCAGACACTAGTATATTTTTTTTGTAGTTTTTTGTTCATGTATTGTTTTGTAGCCCGAGCGGCTATTGTATATGTTCTTTTGGACGTCAGTTTTGGATTGTAATTATGAAATATCGTAATGTGAATTATATTTTTTATATTGTATTCGTTTTCTTTAATGCAATTATCATTTCTGGATGTCTGTATTAATCTGAGCAAGAAGAAAGAATGTCGATAAATCCATTCACTATAGATGTCTGGGACGATATTTGTAAGTACCGCAATATAACTTTTTAGTTACCATAACATTCCTGTAGACACCATAACATGACTTTTTAGCCACTAGTATATGTCGTATATACACCAAAATATCTTACTTCTTTTACAATAACATTTTTTAGAACTTTTCAATTGAACTAACAAAGCACATAATTCAATCACATAAACAAATATTTATTATATTCTAGCAATTAAAGCATAGTTGAGCTCATATCAGAATTTCACAGTTTTTTATAATAGTAGACAATATAAATTTATACTGAGTATAAATTTAGAGTTTCAAAACATAAACAAATTATCATAGATTGTATAAAATATTATTTTAAGACTTTAATCATACTACAGTACTATTTTTGGAATCCATATTATTTTTTATTTAATAAATAACATAAATTTCAAAATCACTTAGTGTAAATTTTTTGAAAAATATTCAAAATGTTTAGAATTTCAATATCTATAATATATAAAAAGTTACACAGTAAAAGTTTTACTCGTGTAAAGTTATCCTCATTTTTCAGTAATATAAATAAAAATTTGATTAGAAAAATTCATAAAACTTCATAATTTGATAATTGAGATAGACATAATATGACCTGCCTCGATTTAGACAACTTTCTGAACTAGGTCAACGACTAAAAACAACTTGAAATGGCTCAAAAATCCCTACTATCCCTCAAAATTCCTCTCCTCTCTCCAGCGAATGCTACCCAAAGCTTGAAATGAATGGAATAGGGAATTAAAATATATTTAAATGCAGAACACAACAATACTAGCTCAAAATTTAAAAGGGAGATTTACATACATATCACTCTATACTACTCTATTTACATATCTAACACCTAAAACTTTAATATTACATACATGTCACCTATAGTTCATTTTTATATCAAATATAAGTGGTAAAAATGAAATATATGAGTGGTATGAAGGAAATATGAGTGACATATTTGATATTAAAATAATATATGATGGTATGTATGTAATATTAAAGTTTTAGGTGTTAGATATATAAATAGGATGTTATAAAGTGCTATGTATGTAAATTTCCCAATTTAAAAAAAAATCCAAGATCACAATGACAAGGCGCTACTTTTAAGCACTTTAGTGCCACTAAGCACAACACCTAGGCGCTAGAGTACTCGACATTATGGCATCCAGAGGAAAAATTTTCATTTTTTCCCAAAATGAATTCAAACCTCTGGAACTCACTCTAAAACATATGCAAATCATTTTCATATGCTCATATCACTTCCAAACACATGCAAAAGAGTTCAAAAGATAAAAGTTCAAACATTTACATTTTTCCAATTTGGGTTAGACCGGGCCAAACACTTAACCTAGAGGTGTCATAATTTATAACTATTCTAAATCTAAGGAATTTTCAAATACACCAAAATTGAACTAGATGGTGAATTTCAAATGTACCAAAATTTTACATTATATATATATATATATATATAAATATAATATACTTAAAACCAAGCACCAATATTCTTAAAATCTCTTCATTTAGAATATCTTATACTAATTTAATTTCAAACCAAACAACCACAAAGTCTACATTAGATATGTTGTAGAAAACTCATTGTGAAAATAAAAAGAAGAAAAATAATAGCTAACTCAAAATTTAAAATTTCTTAATGTTTGAGCACCATAAGAGAACTGTAAAAAGGAGACATGTTTTTTTAAATTGGCCATTTGGCAATATTTGAAATCTTTGCCAACTTACTAAGAATTTTGTGGGAAATGGGTTGGTCCATGTAGCATTAATTTAAAAAATAAAATCTTCAGAAATTACATATATTATATATATATTTCTATCTATATACAACATATTAAGGATAATAAAAGAGAAATTTTTTAACTTTAAAACTCAACAAAATACGTAGATGGCTCCAATTCTAAATAGACGACTCTATATTTTCAAATATTTTTACTCTTTGTGAGGAGAAAATATTTTTATTAAAAGTTTTGAAGGATAAAAAGAAACAATCATATTTATTTAATCAATCTATTATATATGTATTATCACAAGCAAAAAAATGATAAATTGACTAATCTTCCATCATCCTCATTTGTAAAAAAAAATTATAGTTGAAATCTTCTTGGGAGCAATAGATGCACATATGAGAGATCAATATTAAATGGATAAAGATAATCTAATTCAAGAAAAAAAAATTATAACATGTAAGTAGCTCAGTCAGAGGAATTGAAATCGTGGATTATACCCTGACAAAGTCATATATTGCCTTTAATTTTAGACCTTCAAAGAAATTATCTCTTTGTACCATCAATCATTTGAAATTTTTGGTAAATTTTCAATCAATTTGCTTGTCATCTTTTCGAAAATTATTCTGTGCTGAGACCGGACGCATGCAGAACGTCATTCGGAGACCAACCATACCGAGCATATCGAGCGAAGGAGTGACATGACGTATTTTAATTGATCTCAGAACAATGTTCGGCAACCGCATAGAATAATTAAAGAAGAACTTTCGACCTATTTGCCTAAGAAAAAAAAGGTCAAAGTTTTCTGATTTTCATTATTATGAGTAATAGAAAGTCAAATTTCTAATAAATTTATTTTACTTGCCTATAAATTCTGGACCAACAACTGAAATGGAGACGAACGGTTATCGTTAACGGCTAAAAAAAAGTTGCTATTTTTATGCATCGTTTGTCTCACTACAGCGAGGCAGGACCACAAGTTTCGTTCCACAACCTTGTTTTTTTATGTTTTGGCGGTTTTGGAGCTTTTTCCTTCACTCTTTGTCCCTTTTCTTCTCCATGATTTACAGGTTTTCGCTCGACGGAGCGGCAGAATAAACAATTTCGCTTGCCGTCCTCCCAGGTGCGCTATATATATATTTTTTATTTGTTTTGGATTATTAATTGTGGAATGTCGTCGCTCTCAATCCAATTTTTTAATTATTATACGGATCTCCATTAAGCTAAAGACGTAAGCAGCGATTTCGTATTTGTAGTTTTCTGTGCGTATTTGTTCGCTTCAATCTTTCTATCATGTTTCAATAACTGGATCGAAAAGAGGGGCCCGGGATTATTGAAAAGGAATTTAAAAACAAAAATTTTGAAGAAATGGCAGTGGAATTCGACATAATGCGAACTGTTTGTAGAAATTCCATTTAACGCGCTCAAAATCTTTTTTTTTTTTTTGGTTGGGCTGGTTGATCCATAACATTTTTTTATTTTTTTTAATTGATCCATAACATATTTTCTGATTTAAATGGATATTACAAATTTTATGTGAGCTTGAAACTAGCATTGATTGTTGTTTTAGAAGGATTCTTTCTCAGTTTTCATGGCTGCATTCTATGGATAGGGGAGTTCATCTTAGCAAGCTATGGGGCATCGGACGAAGCAGATTTCATACATGACTTTTCAAATCTCCTCATGCATTCCAAGTAATACTTTTAGTTGTTGAAATAATGACTTAGGCTTCATTTGGACGGTTACTGCTTCTTAGAGCAGTTTCAAGTACAAAAATTTTAATTTTTGTTCTAAAAAACTGTTTTAAGAAGCAGAAAGAAAGTCATCCCAAACGAAATCTTAGATGCTTCAGCTTCATTGATTCATTCATTCACTGAGCATGCACTCTGCTTCACGTTTCTAGCATTCAAATCCTTCAAACCTTTTCTTCCCCAATTTGTAGAAACTGCCTGCAAAACGATTCGAAGCTTCTTTTAGCTACCTGAAGTTTTGTGCTAATAATGCAGGGTTCATCATAGCTTGGGATCTAAATGTTTCAGTTTGAATGGGTCTGTCTGATAATTGATAATGCCTATAAAAAATCATCCTTATAAATATTTTTCAAGAAAAAAAAATGGTAATCTAAAGCTTTTAATATTCGGAAAGGCAAATCAATACAAATCTTGCATGTTTATGTTCTACCATTTTGCTGATTGTTTTTACATAAGGGTTATAACATTATATCTGAACTCCAACACCTATACTGTTAGAGAATAGTGGTTTTTTAAGGTGAAAAATGTATGCATTGTTGATGGCTTAATTATGTCAGGTTTGCTACAGAATTTCATCTCTTTGCTGAGCTCGAAGTACACAGAAACTTCTTGCAAAAGATACAGGGAAAAGAATGGCAGTGTCTATGAGGGATTTGGATTCTGCATTCCACGGGGTTGGACAGAGGTCGTATCCTTTGCTATTGCAATCATGTCATTGTGGATGACTTCACATGCTTTTATCTCTAAAATATGTCATTATCTCTTAGAAACTTTCTAAGTAGCATAAATACCTCAATCTGCAAAGAACAACTTTCAAGAAATTTTTTTACTAAAAAATTGTTCTAAAAAGTAATTAGAAAGTTGTCCAAATGAAGCCTAAGAGTGAATAAATGAATTTATTAAAACATAAAAATAATATTCCAAGAATGATTATATTGATTTTGCACATCAAAAGTTTTTCTCTCATTTCATCATAAATGGAGGAATTCCTCTACTCTTCCAGTGCACAGATTTAATGATCCCATGCTAGCTCTTGAAAAACTGTCTTCAAATTACTCTCTTCAGTTAATCTATTTAATGCTTCCCCCTACTATCATCTTTTTGTTTAGTTTCCCATTCAAGAGCTGTAATTTTGTGAAGTACTTAGCTATTATACAGTGGCTTGGAGATATGGCGCATTGAAAATTCCCGTCCTGTTTCTTTTCCCAAGTCACTATACGGAAAGTTCTTCACACGAGATGCTTACATAATTTTGGCGGTAATTTGTTTACCTTCTTTGTGCATGGCGTTTATCATCTTAGATACTTCTTTCTATTTCTTCTTTCCATGTTGTTGATATAATTATTAGTTCTGTTTTTCTTTGTAGTGTAACTCTTAATTGTTAATTATCATGAGGTACCTTAAAATTTCCTAGTTGTACTTGTTCTGAGAACTTTTCTTGTGGTTTTAAGCAGACAATCGCTTCAAAAAGTGGTGCCTTGCATCATGATCTCCATTATTGGCTTGGTAAAGATACAAGCCAGGTAAGTGAACTGTCCACAACCCTGTTTCTAAGGTTTCGTTTGGGACAACTTTTTTAATGCTTTCTAAAAAAACTTTTTAGTACAAAATTTTATTTTGCAAAAAAATTTTGTACTAAAAAATTGCTTTATAAAGCAATACAAAAGCTGTCCCAAATGAAGCATAAACCTGTTTTCTACAGAAAACTATTGTAGATATCGATGATAATTGGACATGTAAATCAAAATAACCAGGATGAAGCTGGAACTGCTGCTATCAAGACTGTTGAGCTTGATGCTATTCTCGGTGGTCGCGCAGTTCAATATCGTGAGGTACAGGGACAGGAGACTGAGAAGTTTTTATCATACTTCAAGCCATGCATTATTCCACAAAAAGGTGGAGTAGCATCTGGATTCAGGCATGATGAAGTCAATAGTTGTGAGAATGAAGCTCAGTTATATGTTTGCAAGGGGAAGCATGTTGTATATGTGAAAGAGGTGAATTTTATAGTGGATAAGCTTAAAATAAGACTTCGTCTGGACGGCTTTCTTATTGCTTTTCAAAGTAGCTTTTTAGTAAAGAATTTTCTTTTTTTAACAAGAAAGTTGCTTTAAAAAACAAAGAAGCTGTCCCAAAAGAAGCCTAAGTATAACATTTGGCCAAGTATTAGTGAATTTACTAGACTTTACTATTCAATTTTCCAGGTTCCTTTTACTCGTTCTTCACTCAATCATGATGATGTATTCCTTTTGGACACCAAGTCTAAGGTTTTCCAGTTCAATGGGTCCAACTCATCCATTCAAGAGAGGGCTAAAGCTCTAGAAGTTGTGCAGTACATTAGGGAAACACACCATGATGGGAAGTGTGAGGTCGCAGTTGTTGGTATGTTTACTGTGTCTTTGTGTCTCCTTTTTGTCCAATAGCTGCTGCACTAAAGTTATCACTTTACCATTGTTCTAGATGATGGAAAGCTCATGGCTGATGCTGATGCTGGAGAGTTCTGGTCTCTTTTTGGTGGCTTTGCGCCTCTTCATAAACGAGCAACCTCAGAGGCTGAAAATGTTGAAGAGGCCTTTTCAACAAAGCTGTTATGGTGATTTTGGGAAACCTATATCTCTATCATTTTAACTTTTTATTTAAGATTCATGGAATTGCACTTAATGGCTGAAGCTATGTGCAGTCTTCCTAAACTACCCTGCCTTTCTTCTTTTTCTTTTGAAGTGTTCACAAAGGGAAGACAACACCCATTGAAACTGATTTGTTGACTAGAGAATTATTGGAGTCAAACAAGTGTTACATGATCGATTGTGGAGTTGAAGTTTTTGTGTGGATGGGCAGATATACATCCCTCGATGATAGGAAAAGCGCAAGTGCAGCTGCAGAAGTAAACACCTTATTCCACTCTATCGAAGGCCTTATAAAATCTTGTTTTTTGTATTTCAGACCATGATTCATGTGAGCTATCTTTTCCCAGGGGTTAGTTCAAGATCCAGATCGACAAAAAACTCATTTGATTCGGATAATTGAGGGGTTTGAAACTGTGATGTTTCAATCTAAGTTTGGTTCATGGCCTGAGACATCTAATGTGGCTGCATCGGAAGATGGCCGTGGCAAAGTTGCAGGTTGGCAATAAAATTTATGATCTTTTTTTTTTGTACGCATAAATTTGTGCCATCATATAGTAATCATACTAACATGTTTTTCTGATTTTTCATTCTTCTCATCATATAATACTCCGCAGCTCTCTTGAAGCTTCAAGGTCTTGATGTAAAGGGCCTTATGAAATCTGATCCTGTAAAAGAGAAGCCTGAACCATGCATTGATAGCTCAGGCGTTTTACAGGTGTCTTTATGTTGCTTTCTTTCTTTATTTTTTGTTATAGATGCTCATCATTATATAACTTGCATACTGTGAGATTCCTCCAAGTATAGGACATTAATACAAAATTATAGTTTAGCTCCTTACCAGTGCTTCTCAGTTCATAAAAGCATCAACTCCCTTTAATGTATTCCTATTGCTCTTTGTCTTTAATGATATTAACTGCAAATGCGTATTTACGCTTTTTTTTTTCATCAAACTCGCTTGTTTGTGCCTTCACTGTCACTTATGTTTCAGATCTAACATATCAGATCAAATATTAACTTTGTTTTGGCGTTAGGTTTGGCGTATAGATGGCAATGAAAAGGCCCTTCTTTCATCTTCAGAGCAGTCAAAGCTTTATACTGGTGATTGTTATGTTTTCCATTATACTTCTCCTGGAGAAGAAGGTGAGGAGTATCTTATTGGCACATGGTTTGGGAAGAAGAGCGTTGAGGTTTGTCTTAAACTTATTACTTGTTGTGGTGGATTTAAAACTCTATTCATTTTTTGATTGGCTTATGATTCCTACAATGGCATTCTTTTGAATTATTATCTTTTGACTGTCACATATTGTTTTTATGAGGCTTCATTTGAGAATGATTTTTTAATGCTTTTTAAAGCAACTTTTTAGTATAAAAATTTTATTTTTTGTAATAGAAAGCTGTTTTAAAATGCAGTAAGAATACAATCACAAATAAAGCCTAAATGGATCCTGGTTTTAGTTTAACTTTTGTGTTTTAAACTGCAGATTCTACACCAATTTTTGTGCAAGTAGAAAATAAGTGTAGTAAAAGCCATTGATTGGAAAAGAGTCTGTTGGCAATTCTTCTAAATTTAGTCTATTTCAAGTTCATATTCCTTACATGATTATTTCAAATAACTCAGTTTTTGCATCCAAATCTTATTTTTGAAAGTTTAACAGCACTTCATATGAAGGGTTTAGGGAAGAAAATTTTTATGTTAAAGATAATTAGTAAGGAAATGTAGGAAAAAAAGTAAATTTTTTATGATTTTTATTGATTTTGAGAGAACGTATAATTGAGTACCAAATTTGGCGAGCATTAAGACATAAAGATATATGAATATTTGTATGATGGAGCATTGGCTAGTATTATTAATATTTGTTGATTGACTTAAGAGTTTCTAATTATCCTATGTTTATGTTGGGGATCAACATTGAGTCATATCTTATTGTATTGTTTATGTAGATAATTATAAATGATATTAGAAATTTAGAATGAGATGTCTTGGTCCATATTTTTTGGATATTATATCATACTAATTGGCAAGGCATCCTATGGAACAAGCAAAAACTAGAATAAGATGTTTAGAAATCGAGAGCTTAGAGTTATTAGAAAACCAATGAGTATCTGAAATGTAATTTCAATAGGTATGATAATAATTATCATTTAATACTATTAAAAGATTATATGATACTTATGTGATATTTTTAAATATTATGAACCTATATTGTTCTTTTTTTTCTCCTTAGATTAAGCAATTAATCTCATATATGACATGGGCTCCAAAAATTTAGCACCCCAACCTCTCCTCGCCAGTTCTTTCTTGTTTGTTTAAGTAGGCGAGGAGAGTCTTAAAGAGTTTAGGTTGCGGGGTAATTTTTTTGTAGGCATATTAGGTTTTAGGTAAGACACTACCTAGAGATTTCATCTTCATTTTGTGAGGACTTTATGATCAGAGTTTTGATTTTTTATTTATAGGCATAAGCCCCTATAGTTAATTACCCCTCTCAATAACTAGAGAGAACTTTTGATTAAGGCTTGCCATAATATAGGTCACATAGGTTGCAAACCTAGCGTATAATACCAACAGTTTTAGGGTTTGCGTTTGAATTTGAATTTTTAAGTTTATCATCATATACTTAAAATAAGTGATGGGGGAAACAAAGATGAGCCCGATCAAGATTCCATTATTTCATCAGCACGGGCTGTCATGGTCTTTAGTCTACTTAGTCAGAGGAGGTAGTCGACCCAACTTGACAGAAAGCACCTTATCAGCAGTCATGAGTTGCTTCGTCTAAAAATACCTTGTAGACCTAGGGTAGTATTTGTCGAAGAGGATACATTTGAATCCATCTTAGCTGAAAAAAGGGCTTTGTGCCTATCAATTATACTATATGATTCATTACTCAAGGATTTGACGCTGTTACGAAACATATGGGCTTTGATCGTGATCGTAATATGATTGTGCCATTTTGCGGCAAAACCACCCTATTAGAGGAAACATGCTACTATGTCCCTGCTAGCAAGAAGGTATTTGATGATGAATCATACTAATACACTCGATATGACATTCGCTCTTCGTGAGTTGAGGTTAATTTCAAATTTATCATCCCGACAAATGGTTATAGAAGGTGGATGGTTTTAGCTTTAATTGACCCCTCCGGTTGAAATTTACTGTCAACACGACCATCATCAGAATAAATTTAAAGTCATTTTAAAATATTTGTATTTTGCTTTGGGTTTTGAGTATTTTGAAAATAAGATCCCCTCTGGTTAAGATTTTATGTCAATGCCACCACCATCAAGGATGACATAATTGCTATTTGAAAAATATCTATATTTTGTAAAAATTTAGGAGGCATTTTATAATTCAAGTTAGGTCGACTCCAGTATTTTCATGGAGGATGATATTTGAATATTTGACCGGCGTAGCATTCTCGGACCGTTTAATTTAGATGTTAGATATGGCAATCAGAGCACATGCGGGTTGTGTTTTCAGTAATAGATTGGGTCTATTATAGAAGTATTGCCTTATGTTCGCTTGTACAAATGTTACAGATCCCGTGGCATGAAAATAATTTAGGTTTCGGTTGTATCACATAGAATATATATATTTCAAGTTAGTATATCATTCAACATAGCTTATAGGGAATGTTTGTTCCATAGGCACTAGGAGACCGTGTTCTTATTTGTGAGTGAGTTACATCATTTGTTACAAATTTATTAGTGCTACCTACATGCTAGTTCTGTGCACTATCAATCCCCTGTTCCTGCTCACAAGTGATTTATAACATGCATTAGAAGTTCCCTGCCATTATCCCTGGACAAATTCATTTATTTGATATGATCTTCTTGTCCATGCCCGTAAGATAACCATTGTGTGCACTAAGAATTATCTGCTCCTATTCACAGGTTAATTGTAGCATTGATTATAGGTCACTTGTTATTTCTTGTAGGTAGCTTCATTTAAATTATCCATGTCTGCCATTTGACATAGTTTGTAAATCTCATTCATCCAGCTGAAGCTAGAAGATCATGTTATTGCTCATTACTCGTCTCATGTTCATTTTTTTAAATATTAGATATTTTATTTATAACTTTAATTTTAAGTTTGGTTCCCCGTAAATATGCTCAGTCCAAAATCTGTAGCCTCATTCTTTCCCCTTTTTTTTTCTTCTTCATGAGTTGTATGATCTTCATCACCAATTCCTGATATTGTAATGGCCATGAACTTGTTTGAGATGCTATTGCATTCTGCTAGGAACAATGCTAACTACTTCAATGACTCTATGGGACTCACAAGCTGATAAGTGAGCTTGAATTTCATCAAACAACTATGGGAAGCCATCATATCTCAGAGCATTAAGACTACCTTACCATATAAATTCAAGCCTAGGAATTGTTGATGCCTTTGATTAGCTTGTAATTATCACATCCGATAAAGCTGAGATTTCCCTAGTCTTCCACCATCTGGCAACTCTCATTTATACAAGAAACCATCACTTGTTTCAATAATCCCATTATCACCCAAAATATCTTCAATAGTAGCCCTAGGGTCTAAAATGTTCACAATATAATAAATTAAGATCATAATAACTAAGAGATTGATGAAAACTCTTACATTTGCATACAATTCAAAGTTAGGTATTAAATCTTGTGTCTAGTCGCTACTATTAAATTATTATTATTGCTGGATTCGAATAGAAATAGTGCTACTAACTACTCGGTTTATACCCATACGAGATATTGATACACGATCATGTTCATACTTATTTGACTCATATATCAGGTTATTGTTGAATTAATGACTATCGTTAATTAATTATATTGGGCTTAGTCAGGGGCGGATCCAGCATCTTTTTTTAGGGTGGGCAAAATTTTAATTAATTAGACAAGAATAATAATAAAAAATAAAATATAATATAATAATAATAATAATAATATAAATTCAGAAAAAAAAATATTATGCTTTAATCCTCAGTTGTCTTAAATTGGTTACACTTGTTTGCCTCATTACTGTGCTTAATTCGACGAAACTTATTTTTGGTTACTAGATAAGTGTTTTTAACTATGAACAGAGAACCTTTACTATATGTTTGCTAAGTTTATTGCAACAGAAGATTGATATTCAAAAAAAAAAAAAAAAAACAATCATTTCTAGAGTAATTTATTTATACATAAATTTGCCATTCATAAAGAAAAAAATTGCTACATAAACTTTCAAATTCAGAAAAAAAAATATTTCTATAGAAATTTGATTTTCAAAAAAGAAAATCATTGCTACGTAACTTTCCTATTCAATTCGATCACGACCGCATACTGTGAAAAACAGATCATTCTATAGAACTTTGTTAAATTAGAACAATTTTTTGTTAAAAACAAACCAAAGGCAGCAAAGAAGATGACGACGACAAAGTGCAAAAAACAGACCATAAAAAAATAGTTCATTGCTACAGATCATAAAACAGAGCAAATTTTAGTTAAAAATAGATCATTAAAAAAAACTGTCCGATTAGAGAAAGGTTACCTTCAAATCTTCAATACCACGAAAGCTGCAAAGTTAAATGCAGTTTGTTAACTTCTCCAAGATCATGGCCAAAAATGCTAGCCAAGCAAAGTAGCTTTTGCTGGCTGTGGCATTACTACAGGTACATTAGAAATATCAAATGCAGCTTGAACGTCGAATGTTCCTACTATACCTTCAACAGGAGACGAGCGCTTAAGCAGCGACTGCAAAGAGCCAGAGGTTAAGAATTGCGAGCGCTGCGAAGTGCGCACTGAGATCGAGCTCTTCAACGTCGAATGGGAAGAGGAGAGGTAGAATAGAGGGCTGCGAACTCTTGAATGTCGAATGGGAAGAAGAGGAGAGGGCTGTGATGTGAGCCTGCGAAGAGGAAGGCGCAACGAACGTGGAATGCCGAATGCGATTCCCCAAAGCGGCTGGAATTGGGGTTTGGCGGGATGGGCAGGGTTGATAAAATTAGGGCAAATATGTTTTTTGAGGGGGGCAAAAAACCGAAAATATCACCTTTAATAGATTTTTTTTTTTTTTTTTTGAGGGTGGGCATTTGCCCACCCTGGGATCAGCGTGGATCCGCCCTTGGGCTTAGTATTTTAAATTTATTATTATTATTATTTTGATTATGTGGTGTCTATTGTCAATTTCAATTTCGACAAAATTCTAGCGTCCCCTCCCTGTGATGGGAGGTTGAGAGACACCTGCCTTTGGTTCTACCTGCTCAGATTTAAAATGCAATAGTGCAGGATCTTCTAAATAAAAATCATCCTGCAAGGATCTAATATACAACTGTGCGGGGCCTTCAAATTAAAGAATCTTTCCGTCTAGATCAAATATTAATGATGTTGGGATTCAATTTATATTTCCTGGCTATATCTAAGAGTAATGAGGCAGATCTTCTACATATGTTTAAAAATCAATTTTCTCTCTTTTTCTTTTTATAAACACAGAGAAAAAGGAAGAGGAGGTCGGACTCGACGGCTAGGATCGGGCTCGGGAGTCGGGTCGAGTCGGCTCACGGGAGCGGAATGCACGGGTGTGTGGGAAGAGACGGACGGTCGGTCAGAGTAGGATGTACGGTACGGAGGCGGACTGGATCGGCGGGATTGCGTGCTAGTCAAAGCGGGTCGGCGAGTGCGGAGGCTTTGCGATTGAATGGGAGGAATCGGGCTGGAGGACGTGCAGGCACGTAGGATCGGGATCGGAAGGCTGGGCTCGGGTCGCGTGCGACTGAGAGCAGGACAAAGGCAGTGGCTGGGTCGAGAACCGGCAGTCGGTCGTCTAGTAGGAGGATCGGGAGCGGCTGGGGCTCCGGCTCTGAGGTTCGGTTCTGGAAGAGCGAGAGAGTTCGAATGCTTGGGGGGCTCAGACAGTTTTTAGGTGAGGTATATATATATCACAAACGAATGCTTGGGGGGCTCCCTGTGTGCAGTTTTGAAAACGAACGAATGTGTTGTTTGGGATAGCTTGGCTAGTTACGCGAGTTAGAGCTGGCTGAAAGTTAGGGGCTGTTTGGCCACAAGTGGGATTTATTAAATCCTGTAAATCCGGATTTAATAAATCTTGAAAAGGTTAAATCCTAAAAACTGTTTGGTATGTCAAATGATAAATCCGGTAAAATCCTTAAAAACTGTTTGGTAATATATTTCAAGATTTATGACAGTTAGGGATTTAATATTGATGGAGATATTTCTGTAATCAAATTTATTGTATAAAACATAATACCACCAATTTGAGTTTATACAATATTAATGTTGTTGCGGGCTAGAATATACGCGGCGGTAGAGTTTATGAATTCGCGTCCGAGCGTTGCACGAATATTCAGCACACAAACAGAAAAGAGAAATGAACACCAAGGTTTTTACGTGGAAAACCCGAAAGAGGGAAAAAACCATGGGGCCTCGCCCAGTTGTAAAGTTCCACTAGTGTTTTGTTTGAAGTACAAAGGTTGATTCGTCTTACAAATCAAGACGATCAGTTTACAATCAACTTCTCACAAAGTTACAAAGTTCTGCAAATTCCCGGCGTTTCTCGAAAATCCGGCAGAGTTCCAGCTTCTTCAGGCAGCGGGAAGAGCTCCGGCGGTGGTTGAGGAGGAGCTTCTTCCTTCTCTTCCTTCTTCTCTTCTTCTTCTCTCTCTTCACTTGAGTCCCCTTTGTGAAGAATGAGGGCTCTATTTATAGTTTTTCTGGAGTTGCATGCTTTGTAAATATGTGTGAGATCAGGGGCGAATAGGGAGTGGTTTGAATGGACGGCCGATATTAAACCCTTCGATCGTGCACCGTTCGTTAGACATTTGGAGGCCTTAATGATGTCAGAATTTGACGATCTTGGGCTCGTTGGATTCGTCTCGTCGAGCCGCTCGATTCGAGTATAAGTTAGTTAAAATCGGAGACGGTTTGAACCTTCCAACAGCGCTTCAGGTCCTTGATTTGGACCCATTTGGGCTCGGATTGGGTCTAATTTGGTGTTGTTGGGTTTGTATTTCCAAGACGCTCAGTTTGACTGTAAGTTCGCTGAAATTGGAGTTCAACTGCTCCTAAATTTAATCTTTGAAGTTTCCAATTAGTTTTTGCCTCGAAATTCGTGCCCGATCAAGATAAATTTGTGATGACGTATCAGTTGCCCCCCTATTTTCAGACGTCATAGCTTCAGGAGTCCGAAAATATGCATCACAATTTTTAAAGAATTTTTTCGAGTGTGTCAGAATTAATCTTGTGTGTAGGGGCTTCGAACGGCTCTGAAAGTGCCGAAATTGAGTCCGGAACGTCGAAAAACGGTCCATGGGACCCCAAAAACGTCCGATGTGGTCTTTTCGGTGCGAAAAACGGACTCGAAATGGGTCGGGTAGCCAAACCGGCCGAACCGATCGGCTGGCCACCGCCGCCGCCAAACAGCGCGCTGGCCCGCCAGCCAGTGCTCCGGCGCGTTCGCGCGCTTGGGCAGCGCCTGGGGCTGCATCCGATCGCGCGCGGTGCTCGGATTGCCTGGGCTAGATCGCGCGCCCCGTGATTGGGCTGAACCGCACGCCTGCGTGCGGGGCTGGGCCGCGCGCTTGGGCTGCGCCCATGCGTCGCTGCTGCGGTTGGCCGCTGCCGCCGCTGCTGGTGGCCGGACTGCTCGCGGTTCGCGTGCTGGCCTTGATCCACGTGAAGGGCCTCGGATCGGCGTGTTTTCCGCGTGTCGGTTCGCTGCCACCGACCTAAGTGGGGCCCACGCACATAAAAATGCAGTTTTTTGTCATTTTTAAGCCCAAAAAATTCCGAAAAATTCGGAAAAAAATTTAGAAAAATTGGGGATTTCGAAAATGGCAATAACTTCCCCCTTCTTCCTCAAAAACCTATAAATAGACCCCTTAGGCCTTTAGAAAAATTGCACCTTCTCCTTTTCTCCCTCTGACAGTTGAGGCTTCCGCTAATTTTGAGTGGGAAATTTCCTTTACTGGACTTAGCGCCCCTCCTCTCGTGCAGGAGTTAGGGGATTTTTCTTCTCCTCCCCCTGGCTTTCTGACGGTTGAGGCTTCCGCTATTTGCGAGTGGGAAATTTCCCCTGCTCGACTTAGCGCCCCTCCTCTCGTGCAGGAGTTTGGGGATTTTTCTTCTCATCCCCCCGGCTTTCCGACGGTTGAGGCTTCCGCTATTTGCAAGTGGGAAATTTCCTCTGCTCGAATTAGCGCCCCTCCTCTCGTGCAGGAATTAGGGTATTTTTCTTCTCCTCCCCCCTGCTTTCTGACGGTTAAGGCTTCCGCTATTTGCGAGTGAGAAATTTTCCCTGCTCGACTTAGTGCCCTCCTCTTTTCTTCGAGAGATCCTGCGAAGTTCTAATGTTAGTTGGCTGGAGATGGAGGTCGGAGAGACTGTTGTAAGGAGGAAGGTTGAAAAGACTGTTGAACTGTAGAAATCCAGTGTCGGGTAGAAATACGGCGTCAGATAGAAGACCGACGAAAGTTCATTGATGGACAGAAGTCCGACAACGGGTAGAATTCTGACGTCCGGTAGAAGTACGACGTCGGGTAGAAGGTCGATGAAAGTCCATCGACGGGCAGAAGTCCGACGACGGGTAGAAGTACGACGGCAGACAGAAGTCCAACATTGAGTAGAAGTACTGTGTCGGGTAGAAGACCGACGAAAGCCCATTGACAGGTAGTAGACTGACTGCATGCAGAAGTCTGATGGAAGTCCATTGACAACATTCTGGCGATGTTAACCAAGGATGTAAAATCTATCCGAGGTTGTATGTCGGAGCCTTTGCTCGACGACGTTAACCTGTAAGGAAGAGGTCGGGAGAATCCACCAAGGATGTGAGACCTTTCCGACGTTGTATGTCGGAGTCTTTGCTCGACGACGTTAATCTGTGTGGAAGAGGTTGGGAGAATCCACCAAGGATGTGAGACCTTTCTGAAGTTGTATGTCGGAGTCTTTGCTCGACGACGTTAATCTGTGTGGAAAAGGTCGGGAGAATCCACCAAGGATGTGAGACATTTCCGAGGTTGTATGTCGGAGTCTTTGCTCGACGACGTTAACCTGTGTGGAAGAGGTCGGGAGAATCCACCAAGGATGTGAGACCTTTCCGAGGTTGTATGTCGGAGTCTTTGCTCGACGACGTTAACCTGTGTAGCAGAGGTCGGGAGAATCCACCAAGGATGTGAGACCTATCCGAGATTGTATGTCGGAGTCTTTGCTCGATGACGTTAACCTGTGTGGATGAGGCCAGATCAAATCCCCCTGGGATTGATCATCCGGTGATTGAGATACAATGTAGATTGTGTATTTTTTGAATCACGGAGAAAGAGTTTGAAAAGTTTTTTTTATCTTTCACAAGAGAAAATAATATCACAATAACATGAACATTATATTATTGTATTATGTAAG
Source organism: Dendrobium nobile (assembly GCA_022539455.1). NCBI lineage: Eukaryota > Viridiplantae > Streptophyta > Magnoliopsida > Asparagales > Orchidaceae > Dendrobium > Dendrobium nobile. The sequence continues at coordinate 53,069,631 of CM039726.1, forward strand.
ATAGTACAATAGTTCCCTAGTATGAGTTAAGGATATACAAATTACAAAGTACTTAACATATAAGATCTACGTACGGTGACAATACAACATTTAACTTGAAAGAAGACATTAGAGATATCAAAGTGACACCCTACTAGACATAAAAGAGACAACAAGACAAGTAGTATTGCTAATACAAATGCACGAAGTGCGTGATCATTCAATCTCTCCAACCACTTGAATATTATTCAATGGTTGTTTTTGTTATTGATTTTGCCCCCTAGCGGGACGAGCTTCCTCTCGGGTTGGTGGATCCCGAATAAACTGCCGATGATAGCCTTGACGGATAAGCCTTTCAATTTCTTCCTTCAGTTGTCTACAGGCTTTGGTAGTGTGGCCACGATTATGATGGAAGTGGCAGTATTGATCCTGATTTTCTGTGTTCGGCTTCAAGGGATGTGGCCACTTTACTGTATCTTGATCTCGACCAGCCATTGACACATTTGCTTGAGATATATTGAGAGGAGTATACTCCTGTCGGGGTTCCCATCGCAGTGATGGAGGCCCAGGAGATAGATTATTCTTCCCTTGCTTTTTCTGTTGTGAGAATGAATTGTCCATCCCAGGTGCACCTTTTCGCTTCCCATTGATTTGCTCAAACTGCTTCCTGTGAGCATTTATAGCTTCATCTGCAGAAATTTGCGCCTCCACACGATGGATCAGGTCAGCATATGAATGGACAGTGTCGCGCATGAGTGCTGAATAGAAGGGGCCAGGACGAAGACCTCCAAGAAAGACCCCTCTGAGTAATTCAAGGTCTACTCCTGGAATCTGTCGAGCCTCGATGGAAAATCGCTGAAAATACTCCTTCAACGATTCTCCCTCATTTTGACGGATCCCGAAGAGGTGCGAAGAATCCTTAGCAATTCTTTGATTAGCCACAAACTGTTCAACGAAAGTTTGGCTAATTTGATGAATGAAGGAATCGTTCTGAACGGAAGAGAATAGAACCACGTTCGAGCCTGTCCTTTAAGGGTGGCAGGAAAAACCTGGCAAAGGAGTGCGTCTGATGCTCGTTGAATATGCATGATAGTTCTGTAGTAGTCGATATGCTCATACGGGTCAGTCGTCCCGTCGTAGGACTCAACGTTTAACACTTTGAATCCGACCGGAATGGGGTGCTGAAGAATGGCTTCAGTTAGAGGTGATGACTCATGGAAGTTCCTCTGTCGGAGAGCATGCCTCATATCTCATCGGGGGAACTCTTCCCGTACCAATCTTCGCAGTTCGTGACGCAGGACATTGTGAGGGAGTTCCACAATGTGTGGTTGGGCAGAGCCTTCTGGGAGATCCGAAAGAATGCGAGGCTGCCGAGTCAAGGGGGAAGGATGTGTTGAACTCGCTGTATCGGCAAGTTCATTATCCTGTCGTGATTGAGGATGTCTCCTAGGTGGAGGAAGATGAATCTCTTCTTGAAGAATTGAACATCTTCAACCCTTGGTGGATCCCGAGGGAGAAGGACCTCCTCCAATATCGGCTGTCGATCATCTTGCAGGAGTTGAAGGATCTCGTTCTGAGATTCTTCCATCTTCCGGATTATTTCTTCTAAAGAAGGTCCCGATGTTCCTTCTCCGGCAGCATTCTGCCCTCCAGGATGAAAAGAGGCAGACATCGAGCGTCTGTGATTTGCAGACAGATTTCTGGATTGGTGGGAGTTGGAGCGGGAAGCTCCAATGATGCGACTGCTACGCCTGTTGACCATTGTAGCAATACTTGAAGTTGTGGGATAGTGTTTCCCACAGACGGCGCCAAACTGTTGCGGGCTAGAATATACGCGGCGGTAGAGTTTATGAATTCGCGTCCGAGCGTTGCACGAATATTCAGCACACAAACAGAAAAGAGAAATGAACACCAAGGTTTTTACGTGGAAAACACGAAAGAGGGAAAAAACCACGGGGCCTCGCCCAGTTGTAAAGTTCTACTAGTGTTTTGTTTGAAGTACAAAGGTTGATCTGTCTTACAAATCAAGACGATCAGTTTACAATCAACTTCTCACAAAGTTACAAAGTTCTGCAAATTCCCGGCGTTTCTCAAAAATCCGGCAGAGTTCCGGCGTCTTCTGGCGGCGGGAAGAGCTCCGGCGGTGGTCGAGGAGAAGCTTATTCCTTCTCTTCCTTCTTCTCTTCTTCTTCTCTCTCTTCACTTGAGTCCCCTTTGTGAAGAATGAGGGCTCTATTTATAGTTTTTCTGGAGTGGCATGCCTTGTAAATAGGTGTGAGATCAGGGGCGAATAGGGAGTGGTTTAAATTGACGGCCGATATTGAACCCTTCGATCGTGCACCGTTCGTTAGACATTTGGAGGCCTTAATGATGTCAGAATTTGGCAATCTTGGGCTCGTTGGATTCGTCTCGTCGTGCCGCTCGATTCGAGTATAAGCTCGTTAAAATCGGAGACCGTTTGGTAACTCCAATTGCGGTTTGAACCTTGATTTGGACCCATTTGGGCTCGGATTGGGTCGAATTTGGTGTCGTTGGGTTCGTATTTCCAAGACGCTCAGTTTGACTGTAAGCTCGCTGAAATCGGAGTTCAGATGCTCCTGAATTTAATCTTTGAAGTTTCCAATTAGTTTTTTGCCTCGAAATTCATGCCCGGTCAAGATAAATTTGTGATGACGTATCAAATGTAATTTTCAAAATAGAGGAAATGATAAACTAATAAAAAGCCAAAAAGAAAGAAGAAGTCATAATTAAGAGCAAGCTTCAATTCACTGGTTGACTTCATATACATATAGTGTTGAAATAAATTTTCTCATGCTGATCGACTTCAGAACTCATTGTCGCTCACCGATTCAAAGTTATCTTTGCCAAATCCGGTGTTAAACGTTTGCTTCATTTTTAATTAATTTACTCTAACTATTGTACTACCAAAGAATAGTTTGTCGTGTTAACATAGCAAACATCATATGATAATGAAATACTTTAACTAGCCTAATATAGTGATTTTTGCAAATTAAATTAAATAATAATGCTTAAGGTAATCTAAAAATAATTAATTTATGTGGGCTCCGAAAATTCGGCCCCGGCCTCCGCTCGCTTTTCTTATTCGGCGAGGGAGTTTTAACGAACTAAGTTCCGAGGTAAATTTTGGAAGGCAGATGGGTTTGTAGATAAGACACTACCCAGAGATTTCGCCCTCATTTTGCGAGGACTTTATGATCTAAGTTCTGGTTTCCTATAGGCGCAAGCCCCTATAGTTAATTACCCCTCCCGTTCACGAGAGAGAACTTTCGATTAAGGCTAGTCATCAATCAGATACGTATAGAAATACGTGTTATCTGGCATATAGTAGCAGCAATAGGTTTTGATATTTTGGAAATTTGAAGATTTGGATGTTTGAGAATTTGATATTTAAAATAGAAATTTCACCATCTAGCACTGAAAGCGGATGGTGGGGGAATGGATGATGGGCCCGATCAAGATCCCATGGTTCCGTCGTCCCGGGCCATCGTGGTCCCTGGTCTACTTAGTCAGAGGAGGTATTCGACCCAACCTGACAGAAGGATCCTTGTCGGCAGCCATGGGTTGCTTCGTCCAAGGGGACCTTGTAGACCGGGGTTGGATGTTTGTCTAAGAGGACAAATTTGGATCCACCTTAGCTAACAGAGGGCTTTGTGCCCTATCGATCATATCCTATTGATTCATATCTCAAGGATTTAACGCCATTAAGGAGCGTATTGGCTCTGGCCATAACCGCTATCTGTGGTGCCATTTGGCGGCAAAACCACTCGGTTCAAAGGGCCCCGGGTCATAACCGTTTACCTGCAGTGCCATTTGGCGGCGAAACTGCCGGTTAGAGGACACGTACCACGTCCTTACTGGCAAGAGATTGTTTGAGAATGGATCCTAGTGATATTTTCGACTAGGCATTTGCTCTTTGTGAGCTAGAGTTTATTTAAATTTGTCCACCTCGGCAAACTGTTGCGGAGGGCGGATAATTTTTGCTTTAAGCGGGTTGATGGATTTATTTCAATTTTAAATATTTTTGGAATTTTGAATATTTTTGGAATTTTGGGTTTTTGAGATTTTTGTGGAGTTTTTGGGTATTTGGGTGGAATTTTGAGAAATATTTGTAAAACCCCTCTGGTTGAGATAATCATTCAACACGGCCATCATCGGGGTGTTTGGGGTCATTTTCATTTTATGGATTGAACCTTGTCAACTCTATCGGGCTGGCGACAGAGGATCGGGTTTCTTATAGGCTTTGAGCCTTTGAAAGTGAATTCTTTTGATTTTAGGCATTGAAGACCTGATATGAATGTATTAAAACAAATATATCGGTCGCCTCAACCGTGTATTTGTTTGTTGGTTCGAACCTTGTCGACTTCTATTAACCCGTATAGAAGGATCGGGTTCGAACTAGAATTCACTTAATAACCCGCGCAGCATCCCTAGACGTCACGTGTGTACCAATAACACGCTCGTCGGGGCCCATGCGGGTTGAGAATATATTTCCCCCTTTAGTGTACCTATGTGTATACAATTTATAGTGCACGTGCAGGGGGTATTCTTGGAATAGACGCCTTCTGTCTGCTTGTATGGAGGTTGCAGATCCGGTGGCGTGGCGTAGCAGCTTCTGAATAGAGTTATTCGCTGTTTTGTACAGGTAGATTGTCGTACACTACTTGTATGATTTTTTGTAGGCGGGTCATAGTGCACTAACTAATCTCCTGCTTTCGGGTTGTATAAGCTCGTAGGAACTTGTATTCTTTATGCATCTGGTGTAGTCATTTTGTTTGTCGATGATATATTGAGAGTCAACGAGTCTTCTACATCAGCCTGCAGGAACTCCTATCTGCTGTAATTCTCTTCTGTACTTATTCGTAGATAGGACTTTGTATGTGTAATAGGTCTCCTAAGATAATTCATAGGAGTTCACATTTGCCACCAACCTCTTCCTGCACATTGGTTAGTAGGGTGCTACATTCATTATATTCGTTTGCTTGTGAATGAGATATAGTAGGGACCTTCCTTGTCCACTATACATCTTTGTGTGCTCACTGGTATCCGCTTGAATGATCAACATTTGTTTATTGAATCTCTATATTTTGATTGTTGATTTGAATGTCCTCCAAAAGTTTCTTGTTGATGATTGCTTGCAAATTCCTCTTGAAACTTTGTTTATTACAAGCATTGTGTCCATTCATCGGTGTTCAAATAGTCCCATGCTATCTTATAGAGTCTAAGTCTTCGTTGTAGTTCATTTGCAAATTCAGGTGTGAGTTCAATTCAGCTTCATTGTTCAATTCATTTGAGTTCAAGTAGCTCCTTGCTTTCTTTGTGGCATTCAAGTTCAAATTTAAGTCTCATTCGGATCGTTGCTTGAGTTCAAATAGCAAGCTCAAGTCGTATATCTCCTGTAGCCCTTTGCAAACTCAAGTCCAAATTTTTATTTCATTTAGGTTTGAATTCAATCAAGTCTTTGTAGTCTTGTTAAGCTCGAATGAAAGTCCAAGTTTAGGTCAACTTGAGTTCAACTCAAGTCTTGCACAAATTCTTGTTTGAGTTCCTTTGCTTAGTCATTTGAGTTCAAGATTGAGCTCAAGCTTACAAGTCTTCTACTTGAGTTTAAGTTCAAATGCATGTTCCCTGTTGTCCTTTGAGTTCGTATCCGAGCTCAAAATGAGTTCAATCAAGTTCTAATGAGAATCCAGGTTCATGTTCATATTCGTTTCAATTAGAATTGAATTCATTTGGGTTCAAGTTCAATTAAGTCATTTGTTGCAATCCCAAGTTCTCCACATTCAATTGAATTCGAACAAGTCCAAGTTCACCATTTTTTTTATTTAAGTCCTTGGATTTTCAATCCAAATTTCGGCAGCCTCCCGGCGTCTCCCCCGTTTAGGGGAAAAACCAAGAGGCAACCATTCCCATCGACGCTACGTGAGCGCTTCAGGTAGGTGTCAAAAATGACACCGCGGTCGCGAATGAATTTTTTTTTATCCCCGCCTGCTACGTGAGCATTTAAGGGTTTTTATGTTTGTTGATTATAAGAAGAAAACAGGCGTTAGGAATAAGCAGGATTTCCCCCCTCTGCACCACGTGGGCGTTCGGGGGTACTTATATGAAAATAAAGAACACATTTTTTTATCCCCTTCGCCGCAAGCGTCGCACCGGTTTCCCACCCTAAACGCTACTTGAGCGCCTCGGGGGTTTGCCGGCTCGTTGCAAGCTTTGAAGAGGGATCCTTAAATCGTCGCAAGCATCGCACCAGTTTCCCACCCTAAACGCTACGTGAGCGCCTCGGGGGTTTGCCGGCCCGTCGCAAGCATCGAGAAAAGAACCTTTTCATCATTTTTTTTTTAATTTCTTCCTTTTTTTGCATTTAATAATAATAATAATAATAACATAATTATTATAATTATAATAACTATAATTATTAATAATTATGATAACATAATTATTATAATTAGTAGTTATTACAGTTATAATAATTATAATAATATAATTATTAAAATTATTAATAATTATAATAATTATAATAGCATAATTATTATAAATAATAATAATAATAATAATTAATAACAATTAGCAATAAAAAAAATAAAATAAAATAGAAATAAAATTCATGCCTAAGATCTTATCGGGTAGGGAGTGAGTTGGGGCTGAGTTGAGTGAGTGGCTGAGTTGGGGCTGAGTTAGTGAGTTGGCTAGGCTTTAAGTGGACTGAGTCGGCTGAGTTGAAGTGCTGAGTTGACTGAGTCGAAGGGCTGAGTCAGAGTGAGTTGAGTGAGTGAGTTAGCTAGGCTTTAAGTGGAGTTAGGGCTGTGAGAGGGAGTTCGACCGGGTAGGATCGGGCAGAGGCCGGGTTCGGCTACTAGCAGAGAGGAGAAGATCGGGATGGGGATCTCGGCTCTGGGACGAATGGGAGGAGGCCGGGTAAGGATGCACTCTCCTCTCTCTCTCTCTCTGGATCGGGAGCAGCAAGGAGGCCGGCTTGAGCTCGGCAGTGGGAGAGGAGAGGGGCTTTGGTCGGATGTGGGAAGGTCGGAGCAGAGAGTGGGATCGGGATGAGGGGAGATCGGGTGTGGAGTTGAGCGTCGAGAGCAGCCCCGAAGAAGAGCCTTCGATCGGTATTTAACGAAGCGTTTGGGATCTCGATCGAGGTGAGGTCGCAGGATTAGCGGAAGAAGCGACTGTTTCGGCGCCGAATTCAGCGGGATATCAGGAAGGTCTCGGCGGGATTTCTGCAAACTTTCTGGATCCAATGGACATGAGGTATGCACGCAAGATTTTCTCCTTCCTTTCATTTTTGTTCTCTGTGTATTGGTTAACAATTTACCACACATTAATGTTAAGAAGAGATGCTAACAATGAAAATTCAATATATTTAACTTTTCTGATTTTCAATTTTTTGTAGCATGCACGATATAGTTTCCAATCTGGTGCAAGCATCTCCTTGCATCTCACCCAAAAAATAAGGAAAAATTCTTGCGGAAAAAAAAATGTAAAAAACTTGCGGATTGTGATCTACACAACAAAGGAAAAAAGTTCACTACTTGTCGCCTGAGTCGAATGCAGCGAAGCAGATTAACGAAGTGGAAAAGAATTCGCGAGGTTGAGGCGGCTGGGAAGATGAATGTCTCCGTTTGTTTGTAAAAATAGGGTGAAATTGAAGTTAACGACACGGGCGCCGCGAGTAAGATTTCTGCTCGGACTTAAATCCTGTTAAATCCGCCTACCCGAGGGATTTAATAAATCCTTGATTTAAGCCGTAAATCTGTAAATCCGGGATTTAACGCGCGCACAAAATTGTATGGCTAGATTTAGCGTAAATCCGACTTAAATCCCGCTGTAAATCCGATGCCAAACAGCCCCTAGAGTGCAACATCTGATGATGACACTCACCTTAAATAATTGTGATAAGGCTAATGATGATGATCATATGAAGCATGAAACTTTAATTTTATTTTTGTTTTTTGCTTTTGGTTTTATGGATTGATCTGAATAAAAGATTAATTAAGTTTTCAACTTCCGAATCCAAAATCCGATCCTGTTTAAGCTTTGAATGTAATATTTCATTCTGATCAGTCTTTTTCTTTCTTTCTTTCTTTTTTTTTTTTTGGCGTCTAAAATTAACGTAAAGCTGCTGACTTTGTGGCCGTATAAAGCCAAGACAGGGAACTGCACTTAGCTTAATCTGATAACTAAGAGAGGTGTCGTTTGTATTACAATCATCATAGGCATCTGTTTGAGACTTATATACATTTTTTTCTAAATTTTGATGTGTCTTCTGGTTAACAATGTTCTCTGTGAAAGAAATCCGATGCGTTGAAATCTAAAGCAGAAGTTTAAGGTGGTGTAGAGTTTTATTAGCAAAATTATGATCCTTTTTGTGGTTACTATGATTGAATGCAGGAAGAAAGGGCTGATGCTATTTCAATAGCTTATAAGATGGCTCTATCTTGTAAGTCTCGGGCAGTTCAGGTAATATTCAGTTTATATGCTTTACTTATAATATATAACCAATTATATGTGATTAAGTTTTCATTAATTACTTTCCCCCTTTATACGATATGCTGCATTTTAAATGCTACTTTTAATTCACAGGTTCATATATTTGAAGGAAGGGAACCTCTCCAATTCTGTGCCATCTTCCAGAGATTTATAGTGTTGAAGGTATGTCTGAAGAGATGGATATCTTTGAGGCAAGAAAAACCTCATATTTTTGTCATATACATTGTTTTTATTAGTTAATTTGAGAAATAAAAGTTTTTTTTTTTTTTTTGTTCCTGCACAGGGTGGCTATAGCTCTGGGTATAAGAAATTCATTTCAGAGGGAAACATTGTTGATGATTCGTATAAAGAAGATGGAACTGCTCTTTTTCGCGTCCAAGGTTTGGGACCAGATATTATGCAAGCCATCCAAGTTGATGCGGTAAATATTGTTAGAATGTGAATTTCTATCTCTGTTTTCCTTGAGTTGTACTTAGAATCATTTTTATAAAGGTTTTTTTTTCTTATTTAAGTGGACTTGATTTGTTTTGAACTGTGCAACATTATCCAAGTAACTACATGATTTTTTATCACTGTAGAGTATTTGTCATAATTGCTTGGTTATCATGGTTTTATATCAATAGATCTTAAGAGCATTTTGGACTTTTGATCGGATAGAGTAAAATACTAAGATATGTTCTTTAAACTAGTTATTATCTCCCTGCATGTTGATTCTATTAAATCGTCTGATTTGCATAGTAATAAGAAGGCGTCTAAGTAAATTATTTAGGTAAACTTTAATATTTGGATGAATATAATCACATTAATTCCTTTTTTTTTCTGTTCAGGTGGCATCTTCTTTGAATTCATCATACTGTTTCATACTCCAGGCTTGTAATGCCCTTTACACATGGGCTGGAAACCTTACTACCTCAGAGGATCATGAACTTCTGGAAAGGCAACTAGATCTGATAAAGGTATGCAATCATCCTATCCTGATTAAATCTGAACAAAGGAGTGGTTAGTTCAGATTTTAGAGGCTGCAAGCTACATCTGTTTTTGGTCATTGAAAATCCTAATATTGTTTGCATTGCGCTTGTTATGGCATGATACTTATGGATCACATCCTAATGAACGAGCAACATGAACTGCCACTTCTATTACATAGTTAAAATGAAATGGTCTTAATATGCTTCCATCAAGTGGGCATGCTTATTTCGTGAACTCCTGCCAATGTATATTGCGGGGAGGGTTGTTGCAAGTAATTTTAGCCTTAAACACTGCCGTTGTTAGGTCTCAAGTCCTGGATGAGAAAAGTGGAGGGTTGCGTTAGGTAGTCGACAGCCAGCGTAAAACTTATCGAGTAATCACGACATGAATCTTTTAAGAGAAAAAGGATTTATGTAGCCAACCCCACGTAGTGGGACAAAGGCTTGATGTTGTTGTTTGTTGTTGTATTATATAGAGGTTGTTTCCATGACTGTTAGGTCACAATGGAGACAATTAACCGCTGTTATATGCATGCTCTCTAAATACGCTTCAACCAAGTGCTCATCTCAATTATACTTCTTCATAATCCATTTTTTGCAATTAAAACATTTCTTCTTTTCTTTCTGCAAAAAAGAAATAAGAAAACTGAATGCCTTTTGTTTATTTTATGTAAAAAATAAAAAAAAGGAAAATTAATCATTATATATGGCATTTCCTAGTGCTTTTGAACCATAGGTGATAGTGTTTCGAAGATGCCAACACATTGGTAGGCATGATCAGATAAATGACCAAATTGGTCCTTGGAGTATTTGGAGTTTTCTTATCTTCCAATTCGGCCCTCCCTCACCTTATCAAAATTTGACTCTTTTGGCCCTTCAACATGACTTTTGTTCCCTCGACTCTTTCGATGATTTAGAGAATTGGAGAAACTCCTGCTATAATAAGCGGTGTGATCCTTACCTTACAAGTCCTCCAAGTGTTGTTGATGCAGTCTCAAGTGATGTGCATATCATGCATTTTTTTAGTCAACCGATGTTAAATTTGATGATCATATTTATTTTGACAGCCAAATTTGCAGTACAAGCCACTGAAAGAAGGAGCAGAAACGGAGCAATTTTGGGATTTACTTAGGGGTAAAAGAGAACACCCCAATGAAAAAATTGCAAAACAACCCGCAAGTGATCCTCACCTTTTCTTTTGCTCCTATTCTCAAGGTGGTGGTTGAAAATTTAAATGCCTTCTTTCTTTTCTTTTCCCTGTCTATACTATTTATGTTGTTATGCCTGTGGCTAATTTCTGTTTTCTTGCTCTATGTTCTTGGTTGTGTGTAGGCACATTGAAGGTTTGTTCTGTGGGAGCTCTACAAATTTGACATCTTGATATGAATCTTCATCACAACATATCGATATAAATTCCGAATTAGTGCTTTAATTACATAAATTACTTCGGTAGATTTTCAACTACTAACTCATTTTAAGATTTTAAATTTTAACCATAGCAGTAATATTTTTTAGGTCAATGAAGTTTTCAACTTTAGTCAAGATGATTTGATGACAGAAGATATCTACATTTTGGACTGTCAATCAGACATCTTCGTCTGGGTTGGGCAGCAGGTGGATTCCAAGAGTAAATTGGAGGCTTTAAACATAGGAAAGGTAGAGATGGTTTAGGAATGTGCAAATTGTGAAAATTTATTTGTTGCCAAGATTTGTGTTGATTTCTTAAATCTTTTTGCCGTTTCTCCTCATGTTTCTTCTGGTTTCTTTGTTTTTTTAATTGCATCAGAAATTTCTTGAACGTGATTTTCTTATGGAGAAGTTATCTCGAGAAACTCCAATATTTATTGTTACAGAGGGAAGTGAACCTCAATATTTCACTCGCTTTTTCAGTTGGGACTCTTCCAAGTCAACAGTAAGTATTTGTGTTGAATCTTATATGTTGGTGATTAGTTCGTTGAATTTCTTTTGTTTAGCTTCTTCCCTTTCTTTATGAATTGCTGTGTATGAAACGGACGATTTTTCTGCATTTTGCCCGATCTAAGGCTATCTCCAACCGAAAATCCCATTTTCACTCCAAAATACAGTGAAACTAAAAAATGGCGTGATTCATCTTCAATCGAACTCCATTTTGCGCCCTTCGCAGAAAGTAACGGCCTTTCTCCTCTTTTGCGTATTTTTGCGGCAAATCCGGTAGAGACAGAAAAATAACGCAGGTGAATAGTGCAACGCCAATGACGTCGCACTGTTCACCCGCAACTAAATACCGGAAGTTTTGTCTTTCGGCTGGAGCTCGCGAGCGACGCCATTCATGCATTTGGAGTTCGGTTGGAGAAGACCTAAGATGCGAACTGAAATTTTTTGTTTGTTGGAACTTCTGTAGATTTCTTATAGAACTGATAGTAAGAATCAAAACCATATTAAAATATTTCTAGTTAGTTTCTTGTTGTAGGTATTGACATTTGTTTGTAACTACAGGCGCATGGTAATTCATATCAAAGGAAGCTTGCCATAGTAAAACATGGAGTCACTCCAGTAATAACTGTAAGATCATTTCTTGTCTTTGCCTATGAAGCTATTAAAATTTTCAGTTAAATTACTTTTTTTTGTTATCTGTTTCTCATAATTTGTAGGAATCGTTTCATAACTCGTTAATCTTACATGTAACCTTCTATTTTTAGAAATCCAAGCGGCTTTTACCAACGTACAGTGGAAGGTCAATTTTAACGGACAAATCTCCACGTTCCCGAAGTGTTTCCAGCACCGCAGACAGACATCGTCCAAGAGGAAGATCTCCTGCCTTCAATGCAATAGCTTCTACGTTTGAGAATCTGAACGCCAGAAATTTCTCTACTCCTCCAGTTGTTGGAAAAATTTATCCAAAATCTTCACTATCAGATACAAAGGCAGCTCCTCGTTCTGCAGCAATAGCTGCACTAACTTCTTCTTTTGAATCGGCAGCACAATCATCTGGGCAACCATTATCTAAAGGTATAGATATGACCAAAATTTTCAGTTTCATAATGATTTTTTTTCATTTTTTGAATTGTAACAATGAATTTACACGTGAAGTGAGGCTTCCAGTTAGAACTACTAAAGCAGAGTCCACAGACAATGGAAGCACATTGAGTGGCCGAATTGGAAATCTCACCATAAGCGAAGATCCAAAAGAGGAAGTCAATGATGAAGAAGATCTTCCCACGTACCCTTACGAATGCCTAATAACATCATCCACAGACCCTGTTACAGATATCGATGTAACCAAACGAGAAGTAAGCCACTGAAAATTACCATAAATGTTTCTCCTTCTTTTTTTTCAGGTAGATTGAAAAACTTTGTAATGTGGCATATTCAGGCATATCTATCTTCTATTGAGTTTAAAGCGAAGTTCAATATGAGCAAAAGTGCTTTCTACAAGCTACCAAAGTGGAAGCAGAACAAGCTGAAAACAGCTCTTAAGTTGTTCTGATAGAACTGCTTGCTTTTCTCCGCTTGCTCAACATTGAAAAGCTCTGAGGAGATGAGAAGTCTGCTTATGCAGCTGGGAAAGCCAAGCACAAACTTTTTCACCGATGCAAGATGGTGGAAATTTGGTGATCATTGAGGAATTTTGTAGATGAAGTAATTCAATCTCAACAGAGCTTATCTTTTTGGCTCTCTTTGGAATGATGTTCTCTGTGTAGACCATTTTATCAGCCATTTCAAATTTTTAATTGTATAGTTTCAGGATAGTTTCACAGTTTTTTGGGTAGGTAGTTTAATTGCAATTATTTTTACTTGAGAAAAGTAATATTTTACTATGTAATATTTGTGTAATGTAATTAAGGAATCAAGAGCTTGTATGAAGGCATGGACTTGCTCTTGGCGAGCAATGAAAATTTTACTTTTTTTTTTCTTGTGCTTTTGGTTTTTAAGTTGATTTTTCGTGGCTGATTGGTAGCATATGAAAAGTTGTGGAACTTGGGCTTCTTTTGAGATGATTTTTTAGTGCTTTTTAAACTAGCTTTTAAGTATAAAATTTTTTTGATCTAGAAATTTTTGTACTAAAAAATTTATTTGAAAAGCATTAAGAAAGCCACCCAAACGAAACCTAAGATAGTTTTCTTACTATGTTCTAGTATAAAAACTTATTAAAAAGGGCGAAGAAATAGTTGCCTAAAACTATTCCAAACTAAGCCTTATTAGTTTATGATCAAGAAGTCTCTTATACTTGTACATCTCTCTCTCTCTCTCTCTCTCTCTCTCTCTCTCTCTCTCTATATATATATATATATATATTTATATATATGACACATTTTTAATTAAAAATCTTTAATATACAAGCATTAAGAATTCATTTGGGACAATTTTTTTTTTTTTAAGCTTTCTAAAGCACCTTTCTACTATAAAAATTTCTAGTTTAAAAAAAATTGTTTTAAAAAATTATTTTAAAAAACAATAAAAAAGTCATTCCAACTGAAATTTAAATCATAATTTGAAAATGGACATCAACATAAGGAAATATTATCAAATACTTGATTTTGTAAGGGCTTCTCTAACTGAATAACTTTTGCACTCTCCAAAATAAATTTCCTCCAAATTTTCATAAACTTTGATTAGCATTAGGAAGAGAAACAAGATCTTAGAGAAACATTTTTAAATAGCATATCATTAATCTCATTAATCTCATCAAAAGACTATTCACTTTCATATTATTTGATATCAAAATAAAGCTCAAAACAAGTAATTTTGAAATGTAAAATTTTTTGCATGTCATTATTATTGTTCAACTACATAGCATAAGACCTCTCAATTATTTTCTAGCCTTCATTCATCACGACGCTCTCTTTGAGGAACTCATATTTAACTTTAAAATCAGTGAGAATACTTCGATAAAATTTATAAGATGATAGAGAAAAATACAAATATGATAAATGTTGATAATAATTAAATAAGAAATTGGCTAAAACAAATATTCGCTACCCTCAAATATATAAAATAAAAATATCTATTTAACAGTCTAATTCTTAGCCCATCATGTAAAGCAACATCATGAGCATCCGATACAAATGCAATCACTCTAAAAGAGCTTAAAAGCTCAAATTGATGCTCCAATAATGAATTCTTACAAATTTTCTTCAAATAAACCAATATTTGTTAGTGTAGGTTGAGACTCTTTCCAATTATGCAAACAACAAAGATTGTAACTCTACTAACCTAACTTCTTCCTTCTCAAATTTCTCTCATTTTGTCTGAAATGAGGGAACTCCAAGAGTCATGTAATATAAGAGGATGATATGCATTATGAATTGAATTATTACTCCTCTCCTTTGCTTGACGCTCAGGGCTTCAAGTGTGCATTTTCTTTGATAAATTAAGATGGTTCTTATTTTATTTTAAGCATGATTTTTTTTTTCTATCTTAAACACCTATTTTTAATCATCCTAATAGCCCCTCCACATCTTGAGCTTTGTCCAAAATTAATTGTAACCCAACCCAAGCCTCACGACCTTGCCATAACTTAACTTGTAGCTCTCAAATAATCATGCAAGACTAAGATCTAGTCTTGTTCCCTACTCTTCAATACCTACACTCCACAAAATATAACCATATACTCCATAAGTATATCCTGATTTGACCCTCCACAAGTATTTCCAACTATTTTCATCACTAGAATCTTATTCTCTAAAATACTCTTTCAAATCAACCCAAACTTATCTAATATGGAATAATATTAGCATTCCTAACACTATACACCTATAAACCCCCAGCATTCCACATAAAACTCTAAATATTAAACCAAATATACAAAATCTTTTCTATACATTAATCTCATTAAAATGTTATCATCCACCACATTAATTAAAGCTATTGATTACAACTGTATATTTTCTTATATACTTGACTACAACCATTTATAATGTGTTAGAAACTTATGCACTCATTTGTATTACTTTACTTACATTGAGCATAACATATCTTCTATAATTAATTATAGATTAGCATGTATATTTAGTTTTTGTATTTAATTCCTAGATGTTTAAATTTTGTTAGTATTTTCATTGTAGAGTTTGAATTTATGAATTTTGAAAGAAGCCCGAGATAATGATAATTTTTTGATGATATAGCAGCTTTTCCCCTTATTTTCATACGTAGAAGTTCCAGTAGTCTGAAAATTTGTGTTACCGCTTGGTTCAAAACTTGAAAATGGCTCGAACTTTCTTGCCTCCAAATGCTAGTTTGTCTTCTCCATTGCCTCTTGAAACATGATTTAATAATACCTTTGGAATATTTAATTTAAGAAAAACCGCACTCAAATTTATATATGAGTGGTTAATGATATCAGAATAAAATAAGTACCACAGTATTTGTATAATTTTTTTATGCATTTTTTTACATTTGCATTAACCTAAGATTTTTTGTTCAAAAGTTAAGAGATTATCACATAAATAAAAGGATAAAAAATGTTATATAATATAGTAATATTAAAGAGATGTCATGACAGACTTTGGCCTTCCGCATTTCTACGTCCAGATCTTTTTTTTTTTTTTAACTTAATTTTTAGTGGCCCCAACATTTTTTTTAAGAGCCGTCTAAAGCGACTCTATAGAAGATGGAAAAATTATTAGATGGGGAGTGCGTATCTTCCGCGTAAGTGTTGGGTACCTACCTAACGGTACCCAGCGGTACCGAGTGCCGATACCTAGCGCAAAATAATATTTATACGGATGGGAAGCCGTCCGCACTCCGCACCTAATAATCTCTCTTTATTTTAATTTATTTTTGTGGGGCCCGAAACTCTTTTATTTCTATAGAGGCGGGGCGGTTGATTGACCGTCCAAAGATATATATATATATATATATATATATAAATATATATATATATATTATATATATATATATATATATAATATATATATATATAATATATATATATATATATATATATAAATTTATTTTTGTGGGGCCCGCAACACTTTTATTTTATTTTTGCCATTACCGGCTCTAAACAAAGATGCGAAAAAAAGTTGTTGGGCCCACAACTTTTTTTTCAATTTTTTTTTAATTCGAAATTGTCATTTGAGGACTTAAATTTTTTTTGAAAATTCTAGATTAATTTTTAAAAAATTTAAAATAAAATTGGAGTCAATTTCCCCACATTTTTGAACTTTTTCCCCCTTTTGTCCCTATAAATAGCCCCCTGAAGTAAAAAAAAAAAAAATTGCACATTTCTTCTTTCTACCTCTAACCTCTAACGTTCTTACATTTGAGCAATTCCACTATTTTTTATTGGTGGCATTCCCTACACAAATTCGGTGCCCCTCATTTGTATAAAAGTTCAAAATTTTTTCTCATTATTTTTCTTCTCTTCTAGTCTTCTTCTTACATCAGAGGCATTCAACTGTCTTTGATAGGTGACATATCCTACTCAAATTTAGTCTCTCTCTTGTGTAGATATTAAATTTTTTTCTCTTTCCCTTTTCTTTTCCTCTAATCTTCTTCTTACATTAAAGGCATTCCACCGTTTGAGATAGGTGGCATCCCCTATCAAGCTTTAGTGCCCGTATTTTGTGTGGAAGAAGTCAATGAGAGCTTACTCTCTCAATAAACTTTCCTTGACATAATAAGATCAACTGTTGCTTCTATACAAGGGTGATTTGAGAAGATGTGGCAGCAAAAATACTCAGGAGAATAACCCAAGGTTATTAGTAGACGAGGTGAATTTTGACACTGTTTGAGCGGAAGTCCTCTGTCAATCAACGATTGAGTGGAAGTCTGATGTCAATTGATGGTTGTGTGGAGAGTTGAATGAGATAGTTAGAGGTTGTGTTGCTAATAGTAATCGAGCGAGAAGATGATAATGGGTGATATGAAATAAAGGACCAATGACGGATATCAAGTGAAAGACTGATGATGGCGATGGTTAAGTTACATTATGCTAAGGAAATATGCATGCATACTGGCATGTGCAGAGATCATATATTCTTAATTGAAGGGGTCCAAGTAGTGTGTCATATTAGTAATATAGCTACACACTAATAGTGTCAACTGAGTGGAGACCTGATGATGATCAAGTTATAACATTTCTTTGAAGAAGAAGTTATAGGAGATGTTTCAGTGTGCAGCAGAGAAGAGGTCACCTGAATCCACCAAGAATATTTGATCATTTTGAGGTTGTATACAATAGCACTGCTCGATGACATTAACCAATATGGAATAGGTTAAGAGAATCCACCAAGGATTTATAACTTTTATGAGGTTATATATTAGAGTATTGCTGGATAACGTTAATATATATAGAAGAGGTTACAGAATCTACTATGGATGTATGGCCTATCCGAGGTTGTAGGTCAGGGCACTGCTCGATGCATTAACTTAGATAGAAAAGGTCGGGAGAATCCACCAATGATGTATGACCTTTCCAAGGTATATATCAGAGCACTACTCGATAATATTAACTAATATGAAGAGGCCAAGAGAATCTATCAATAATGTATGACCTATCCGAGGTTGTATGTCAAAGCACTGTTCGATGACTTTAACCTATATATAAGAGGTCAAGAGAATCCACCAAGGATGTACGACCTATCCGAGGTTGTATGTCAGAGCACTACTTGGTGATATTAACCTGTATAGAAGAAATCGAGGGAATCCACTAATGATGTATAACATATCCAAGAATTCTATGTTAGAGTGCTGCTCGATGACGTTAACCTATATGAAAGAGATCGAGAGAATTCACTAGGGATCAATTTTTCCTTAATTAGGGGGGGGGGGGGACTCGGCGTGTATCCCGAATCAAAGGTGCATGAAGAATGATCTATCTTTAGATCGTTACTTCATTTTTAAGGCCGAGATTAAGACATTGCCTAAGGAGAAAAAATCTAATTATGGATTATGTATAGCTTCAAATTTATTGAAAACATCATTGTATTTGCTAGAAGCTTTATGATCCCAATATATAGTGTTAGATATTAGAAGAGTTGGAGGAATCTTCTTAACCATGACTATAATAAAGGTTATCCCCCAGTCCACATTTAATTCCCATAAAATTGATACATCAATAGCTTATGTTAGGAGGTTGATACGAACGGCCTTTTGAAGTTAGAGCAAAAAAATGCCCCCTAGTCGGGAGTCAAGTTCCCATAGACAGCGCCAAACTATTGCATCCTAAAAAATTTGAGGCAATAAAGAAATATAAAGTTTAATGTATTAGCTTTATATGAAGATCCATCACACATATAGATAAAGAGTGAGAGCGCAACATTCATAAGAGATACCAATATTTTTATGCGGAAAACCATTAAAAGGGGAAAAACAACGGGGCCTGGTCCAGTTTGAATGAATCAACTATTAATTGTAGTCGAGTACAAATGAGGCCCTTACTTGGGGGAAGGCCTTAACTGGAAGTAACAAATATACATCATATAGAGTGTGTTACATGATGGACTTGAAAGAATCATTAATGATACATATGTTTGGTCGATAGAATCATAGTCGGCGGACGACAGAGGTTGGAAAGACCATAGTGTTGTGATTGTGGTCAAAAGTTTGGAGAAAGGCAGAAGTTCGTCATATAGTAGAAGTCAACGAAAGTCCAACGAGGGCAGAAGTTCGGCGTCGAGTAGAAATTTGGCGACGGGCAAAAGTTTGGGGTCGGGTATAAGTCCGATGAAAGTTCAATGACATGCTAAAGTTTGGCGTGATGTAGAAGTCTGACGAAATGTCGATGATGGACAGAAGTCCGATGTTGGGTAGAAATCCAGCGACGGGCGAAGTTTGGCGTTGGGTAGAAGTCCGATGAAAGTCCAGCGACTGGTAGAAGTTAAGCGACATGCTGAAGTTTGGAGATGGGTAAAAGTTTGACGAAAGTCTAGCGATGGGCAAAAGTCTGATGACGGATGGAAGTTTGGTGTAGAGTAGAAATTTGATGACAAACAGATGTTCAGCATCAGGGTAAAAGTTCAACGAAAGTTGGCAGTCGGGCAGAACTCTAGTATTAGTCGGCAATTAGATAGAAATCCAGTGTCGGTCAGCTGTCGGGCAGAACTCCAGCATTAGTCGGCATTCGGGCAGAACTCCGACGTCGGTAGGCTACCGGGTAGAAGTCTGGCAGTGGTCGAGGAAGTGTTTAGTGGCAAGAGAACTCTCTTCCGTCTTTTCTTCTTTCACCCCTTTCTCCTCCCCTCCCCTCCCGATGAGAAATAAGGGGTCTATTTATAGTTTTCTAAGAGTGACATGACTATTAAATAGAATGAAGATCAATGGTAAATTCAGAGTGGTTTTAATGGACGGTTAATGTTGAATCCCTTAATTGCAAACCATTTTTTGGACATTTGAATATCTTAATGATGTCAGAATTTGATGATCTTGGGCTCATTGGATTCATCTTGTCAAGCCGCTCGATTCAACTATAAGCATGTCTCGTTTGTAAATTGTTTGGTCATCCAAATTATAATTTGAACTTCAAATGTGCTTCAGTTCTTTGATTTGGACCCATTTGTGCTCGGATTTGGTTGAATTTGGTGTTGTTGGGTTCGTATTTCCGAGACGTTCAGTTCGACAGCAAGTTTACTGAAATCGAAGTTCATATGGTTCTCGATTTAATTTTTGAAATTTTCAGCTTAATTTTGCTTCGAGATTCGTGCCCAATCAAGATAATTTTATGATGATATTTCAAGTGTATAAATAAATAAAATAAATCCAGCAGTGAAAATTTTGCATGATATCAACATAGCAGCCTTTGGCCATCTACTATATATATATATATATATATATTAAAAAGGATTTTGAAATTGTTCTAAAGGTGCTTTTAGAGTTGTATGATCATCACCTATTATTGTGGTTGATATGTAAAATATAGGCATGTTTGTGACAACTTTATTGCAGCTTTCTAAAGCTATTTTTTATTACAAAAATATTTTAAACTAAAAATTTTTGTATAATAAAAAATTGTTTTAGAAATTAAGCAAAAAGGAAACTTTCTCAAACAAAACAATAATATTGAATGGTAGCTGTCGGCAAAAACTTGTATGTTGTATAAGTCAATGGATTACAACTTATTGAAATCTTGTTAGTTGATTAGTGGGGTGGAACACTGATGACTTCTTTGTCTTTGATTTTTAAGTAGGCATGTAAAGAGAATTTGTGGGGCTCCTTTGGACAATTATTTTTACGATTTATTATTTATTCTTTTCTTGACAAAAAAAAAAAGACAAATATTTTAAATAAAATCGTTTAAAATTTATCCTTTGCTCATCCGACCCGACTCACCCACCCGCACGTCCTAATTAGATTTTATTTTATTTGATGAATTATATAGTTTGATAAAATTTTTGGTAAGCAAGTGTTTAGGCTCATAAATTTAGGAGTTGATTTTGAGATTATTTGAATTTGATTTTAGATAAATTTCTGGTGGGGATGGTGCAGTTTGATGAGGCAAGCCTAATGATACTAAAAATGTTATGGTTCAAAGTTTTCAAAAGCATAATCGGAAACTTTTAAAGATCATCTCACCGGGCTTAGCTGGATTAGTGGGAGAGCATAGTTGAAAACCCCTGAACTCATGTTTGATTCCCCTCTCATGCAGCGCGACCTCTTAAGTGGGGAGAAATTGACTGCGGCTCATGCACCTATGGGGCATGTTGCTGGCAGGCTCGCCGAGGGATTAGTTACACTGTCAACCGCTTCCTATAGGGGTGGCAGCAAGTAGACATCCCGATCAAAAAAAAAAAAAAAAACTTTTAAAGATCATTTAAGGAGCCTGATCATGCAAATATAGCATAATCAAAGAGATTATTTTGATCCGATTAATTGAGTTTAAAGATTTTTGACATTAATGAGAGGAAATTTTTTTAATTATATTAGGATAAGACTCAAAGATCTTAAATCTTCTTTAAGATTTGAATAACATTAATTTTTTTTTTCTCTAAAACTCTAAAAATTATCTCACGATTTAGGTTTCCTTTGATGTGGCTTTCTCATTAATTCTTAAATTAACTTTTTAGTATAATAATTAAAATTTTTGTAAAAAAATAATAATTTAGGAAGCATTATGAAAGCCATTTCAAACGAAGCCTTAACCTCTCTATAATTCTCATACTTAAAAATTTTACAATTTTGACTGCCATTTGAAGATCTCTATCATTGTAATTTTAGTTTTCTTTTAAATAGCTTTTTACTATTTTATAAAATTTATATATATATATATATTCGGTCAGTTTGAGGAATCTAACAGGAGCCGCGGGAGGCAACCGCATTGCCCTCAACCACGAATTTTTATTAGGTACGGTGTCCTGACGTACCCTATGTTCATCCTGCCGAAAAGTGGGTATATAGCACATGCATTTTTTGAAAGATGACGGCTCGACTACCCAACCATGAAAAAAGATAGGTATCGCTAGGTACATGCTCGGTACTGCTAGGTATCGCTAGGAACATGCTCGGTATCGCTAGGAACATGCTCGTATCGCTAGGTACATGCTCGGTACCGCTTAGTCCATGCTCGGTACCGCTAGGTATCGCTAGGTACATGCTCGGTACCGCTCAGTACATGCTTGGTACTGCTAGGTATCGCTAGGTACATGCTCGGTACCACTAGGTATCGCTAGGTACTGAGCATGTACTAAACGGTACCGAGCATGTACTGAGCGGTACCGAGCATGTACTGAGCGGTACCGAGCAGCACGATTTCTTTAAACCCTAAATCTTGTATACGTCTATAGAATAATCCGCCAACAGGTTCTAAGACCTTTAAAGAAGGCGGGGGTTTTAACTTTTCGCGCCCAATTCATATATACGACATCGGGCCGACCCCAAATAGTTAAAACATGTGCAAAATACAACGGGTTTGGGTCGGGTCATCGGGTTGCTATGTGGCACCGTTATACTGGCGTCCGAACGTAGAGCTACGTCAGGATACCGGACCTAATAAAAATTCCCTCAACCACGGAGCTGCGCCGCGCATCTTTTTTTTTTTTTTTTAATTTTTTTATTTTATTAGAGCATGCTTTGAACTTACGATTCCTGATTAAAGCTCCTCGACTGCTCTCGCACCATTACGGTCACTTCCCAGCAATTAATTCTGAGACCAGCACCTGTCATTTTCCAGATTTCGTAAAGTGGAATGACATGTAATCATAGAATCGAGGAAGACAAAGCATCGGTCAAGCTTGGTGGCAAATAATGGGAGGAAGGAGAGGCATTGCAGCCTCGTTTAGAAGGAAAATTATTACGCATGGTCATCAAATATTTCAGAGATAAATTAGAATGTGTCATATCATCATATACATAGCATCAGTACATATCAAATTGGTGACGTAATATATCCTGATTCATCTCCAGACAATATCAGTAACCACATGTAATAATTTTTCAGTCCAACGACTTCCTCTTTGACAAACATCTCACCCGCTTGGCTTCATGTCCATCAATGACTTAGGGATAAATATAAGAAATCTTGATAAATAAAGGTGGAAGAGAAAAAAAAACAAGTTTATTTATATATGATAAAAAATAATGTCAATATTTTGATTAAATTCTCTACATCTATGATAACCCGCTACCATAGTTATCTATTGTCATCACCACAGATCAACACCTGCTGCTATCCACTGTTATCGTCATAATCGCCTTTGCCACCTCTGTCACCACAATCAACTACTAGTCACAATCAGCCATAGCTGGCACTAAGCGTGACTATCAAGTCCATCACCAGCCTTTCTTATCGGGCTTTACTTTGAATTCAATTTTACTTAAAATCGAATAAAAATAATAATTTTCTATATTTATTTTACACTAAATCAAATAAATATAAAGTATTTTAACAAACATCTTCAATGATTTTAAAATCTTCACATGATCTCATAAAACAGATGAATAAAAAGAGAAAAAATAATGTTTAGTGACACAAATTATTAAATATGTTTAGTGCAATCAGCACTTAGAGAGGATCAAATAAAATAGTAGAGAAATCAATATTTAATGATGAGTTTCTAAGCCAAGTTCAGTGAATCGGAGCAGGTTCTTTTCAAGCATCATTAGAAAACTGAAATGAACAAAATAGATTAATGAAGGAAAACGCTACAGTTGAAGAAGAAGAAGAAGGATAAGGACAATTAAAAAGAAAGCATGATGAAGCTTTTGCAGAATCAAGCAAAGCAGAAAGCTATATATGGAACGCTATATATAGTAATTCAGAATTGCTAGATTTCAAATAGAACATCATTGGATGCTGGATTATGCTGTGATAAAGTAGTTTAAAGGTTCTTAGCAGCATTAGAATAGCAGGTAATTAATAAATTATTGAAAGTGGGAACTGCGCATGGCTACTGAATTTAACCTTACATGGTGGCCATGGATATCATTCCTGCTTCTTTTGGGATCGCTTTCATACTGCTTTATAAAACAGAGTTTTATTACATTTTTATTTTTGAAAAAGTTCAAAAAAAAAATTATAAAACTCTTTTTTATAAAGCAGTACGAAAGATTTCACAAACCAAACCTCAATCTTCATATTAGCTAGCTGTAAAGAGTTCAAAGGGGCGAACAATTTTACTTATCATCCTCAAAAAATTTTTCCTCTCATCATCTTCATCTTGTTAGGGATGCCCCGTTGTTGGAAAATTTATTACATGCGGTGTCCGAATGCTTCTGGAGTACAATTTGGATGCACCATATCATCCAATGCATTTTGCATTGGATGACGTGACGCATCCGGATTGACCTCTGAATGCATTCAACGTGGCCCGTCCGGATTAGCCTCCAGACTCGTCCGGACACCGCACAGAATAATCTCTCCCTGTGGTGGGTGTCCTTCCTGATGCAAAACACATGGCATCTTGATGTAATTTTTTTAAAAAAAAAATTTCTAGCCGTTGACTATATGGCAAGCATATCCATTACAACCGACATGCTATAAAAATAGGATAAATAGCAAGAGGGCTTGGTCATACCAGTTTGTTGCATTATTAACGTTAGATGGATGGACAAAATTTAATTATCTTGAGTTCTTGACATTGTAAAGTGCCCGATTGTCAAGCATGTATGACGAACGGATAAATTAATTATATAATCTTCAAATCTTAGGATATATTATGTAGGATTTGTTTGATATTTTGATTTGCTAAAAAAGAAATATATTATAAAATAAATATAGTGTAAAGTAAATATTTTTAGGCTACTTGGTTATCTATAAAATGAGTATAAGAGATTTTTTTTCCCTATTTGGTTGGGTATATATATATTACGAGCGAGTAATTCCTGAGTTTAGATAAATAATTTTTGTGTCGGAGCGAGTATAACTTGTTAAGCATTGACACAAATACACTTTGCGAGTTTGACATAAGCTTAACGAGTTTATTGCCTTTACTCTTCTTAATTTGTCGAGTTTCTTTAAACCGAGTAGACGTTGCTCGGAC
Source organism: Dendrobium nobile (assembly GCA_022539455.1). NCBI lineage: Eukaryota > Viridiplantae > Streptophyta > Magnoliopsida > Asparagales > Orchidaceae > Dendrobium > Dendrobium nobile. The sequence goes on from CM039726.1 coordinate 53,094,487, forward strand.
CAAACTCTTGAGCTACATTCAGATACACTAACCGCTTCGTTGAATCCACAATCCTCGTTCTTTGTCCTTGTTCATTGGAAGAGATGAGATGATGCTAGTATAGCATATAATTGACTTAGATCCGACCTTCGCCTCAAATATTTGAATTGACCATATAGTCCACTCAATACTATTAGGTGCAAGTATCAAAGACCTTATCTTAAATGGGACGACACAACGATCCAGCTAAGACCGCCGCTCAATATTCAAGATCTAATTCCTTCGAGTTTCATCGGACGAACTCATATTATAACTTGAGTTGATTCAAAATATAATATGAAAATAAAATTTATTTAAAGTCATTTATTACATATCAATTTAAAATTTTTTTATTTTATTCAAAATTAAATTTTTATTAATTGAGTTTTTTTCTGACTTGAAAATAATTTATTCTGTTCACTTTTATTGATTGTGATTGCCAAAAATAAATAAATTAATTAATTTAAGGAATCTGACAAATTAAATTGCGTAGTGGATACATAGAAAATGAGGACTTTACAATTAGGCTGACGACAATTCCACTGGACCGATGACATTTGTTAGGTGCTCGCCAATAGGACAACTTGTGAAATATTTGACGTTTAGTAAATATTGCATAGAACCCCCAATAAATTTAAAATATTTATTTCGCACATAAATTTGCTCTATATATAATATATAAATTTTAATATTTATTTATGTAGCATTTAAAAATAGTTGGTGGTAGAATTCAAATGTGCAAGAAAAGATTAAGAATAAGAAAATTTGTTATAAAAATTAAAAATTTTGATAATTGGGAAAGATATAAAGATGCTCGTAAGAAATCTAAAAAAGCAATATGCGATGCAAAGACATTAGATTTTAGTGATTTATATAATAGATTAGATGCTAAGGAGGGAGAAAGATATATGTATAAGTTAGCCAAGCAAAGAGATAGGAGTAGTAAGGATTTAGTTCAAGTGAAGTGTATTAAGGATGAAGATCAAAAAATACTTTTCTTAGAAGATGATATTCAACAAAGGTGGAGGAGATATTTTGCTAAACTTTTTAATGAAAATTGTGAAAATAAGATTGACTATAGTGACCTTAGCACCCTAGATGAAAATAAAGATTTTTGTTTTTATCGGCGTATTAATAAAATCGAAGTTAAAGAGGCTTTAAAGAAAATGAAGGGTGGAAAAGCTGTTGGACCTGATGATATTCCAATAGATGTGTGGAAATGCTTAGGAGATGAAGGAATTTCTTGGCTTACTAAACTTTTTAATACTATTTTGAAGACTAAAAAGATACCAGATGAGTGGAGAATGAGTGTGTTAATTCATATTTTTAAGAATAAAGGTGATGCACAAGATTGTGCGAATTATAAAGGAATTAAGTTAATGTGTCATACTTTAAAACTATGGGAGCGAGTTATGGAGCATAGGTTGCGGTGTGATATTAATGTTTCTCAAAATCAATTTGGATTCATGCCGGGTAGGCCGACTATGGAAGCCATACATTTATTAAGATGTTTAATGGAGAAATATAGAGAAAATAAGGAGGATCTACATATGATATTTATTGATTTAGAAAAAGCTTATGATAAAGTTTCAAGAGAAGTGCTATGGAGAGTTTTTGAAAAGAAATGAGTTAATAATGCTTATATTCAAATCATTAAAGATATGTATGCAAGAGCTATTACTTGTGTTCAAACACGAGGTGGTTTGACCAAGTATTTCCATATTTTGGTTGGGTTACATCAAGGATCAGCCTTAAGCCCATATCTTTTTGCTTTAGTCGTGGATGTTCTCACTAGACATTTGCAAGATGATGTACCTTGGTGTATGCTTTTTGCTGATGATATTCTTCTTGTTGATAAGACTAGAGATGGAGTTGAAAGTAAACTTAAATTATGGAGGTCAACATTAGAGACTAAAGGTTTTTGCTTGAGTAGATCTAAAACGGAATATATGGAGTGTAATTTTAGTAGTAATAGACCTAGTGAGGGGATTGTGACTTTGGGCGATCAAGTCATTAATAAGAGTACGTGTTTAGATATCTTGGATCTATTGTTCAGAATGATGGTGAAATAGATGGAGATATTATCAGCAGAATTCAAGTTGGATGGTTGAAGTGGAGAAATGCATCGGGCTTGTTGTGTGATAGAAAAGTACCCCTCAAAGTTAAGAGAAAATTCTATAAGATGGTAGTGAGGCCAGCAATGCTTTATGGTGCTGAATGTTGGTCATTAAAAGAGAAGCATAATACTAAGTTAAGTGTGGCAGAGATGAGGATGCTCAGGTGGATGAGTGGCTTTACCCTTAGAGATAGGATACGAAATGAGCATATACGTGAAAAGGTTGGAGTAGCTCCAGTAGAAGATAAGATTAGAGAGAGTCGCCTTAGATGGTTTGGGCACATAAAACGGCGGCCTTATAATGACCCGATTAGGAGAGTAGAGGTATTAGATTTGACTTATGTTAAGAAAGGTAGAGGCAGACCTAAAAAGACTTGGTTAGAAAATATTATGAATGACCTTTCTTTATTAGATTTAAACGAGAATTTGACATTTAATAGGACACAATGGAGAAAAATGATTCATGTAGCCGACCCCACATAGTGGGATAAAAGCTTGTTGTTATTGTTGTTGTTGTATTTATGTAGCATTTAAAATTTTAAATAATCTCAAAAAAAATTTTTTTTGTTTGAAATATAAAATATCTTTTAATGCATATGTTTTATTGAAATACTAAAATATTACGTAAGTAATATTAAAATTTAAATATTGAATGTATAAATATAAAACAATTAAATAAATTTAAGATAAACATATCTTTCATCTTCTATTTACATGTGAATTTTATAAGAAAAAGAAGCTAGAGGTTAAATTAATTATTATTTTAGATTATCTTATATAAATTCCAAATATCATCAACTAGGTCCTTTTGAGAGATAAGAGAAATAAAAGTGAGAGATATAATCAACCATCGAGTTATCAGGCTGTGCAACAAATCTAAGCCAACATGTACCAAGTGTCATATACAAAAATTGTTGGTCGAGCTTACGGGAGAGGGCATGGGGCAGCGCTCCCTCTACTTGGGGTTCAGGGGCCTTGCCACTGAAAAAAACACTTTCTCCGTACAAGCATCTTTGTGCTATATACTAGAACATTGTAGCGCTCTAAACTTAGGCTGGAGACAGAGAGTGAAGAGTCATGATGCTCCAAACCCCGACATTGAGATGTTATAGGTTGCAACACCAATGCACTACAGTTTGGACTGAAAGATAGGGAGTGGAGCGATACAACGCTCCAAACACTAGCATCGCGGTATAACAAATCGGGATGAGGAGTTTTATTCCCTCTTTTTTCTTGTTGCACTTGAAGGGATGCATTCTTTGGTGTATTGAAAGCTTGTCCTTGTACACTCTAAGTGTAGAATGAAGAGAGACAATGCTAGTGTGATCAGATAGATTTGTACAATTTCTTCTAATTTTCATAATGAATTTCTTGGTGTAGTCTAACATTGTAGCTCTCTCCAGGTTTCAAGTTTTTTCATATTAAATCCCAATATTCATTTCCATTGTCTTCTTTTCTCGTTTGTTTCGCTGCGTACTTTTCTTACTAAAACAAATAATTATGATATCAAATATGTATTTTCTACTTTACATGATAAAAATTAAAATATTGATTGATAGTTATTTTACAAATCAACTTTAGCTAAAAATATTATAGCCAAAAGATCAAAATGATACTAATTGGCCATATCAAATAAAACTTTGTATAGTTGCATTTATCATTACTTCAAGCAAATAAGCATAAACTCCCCTTGTCTTCATTGTATTAATTAATTATGAATAAATTTGCTCCACTGCACATTCTCACATGTTAAATTACTAAGTTGATGGAGACAGAGAGAAAACCTAACCAAAGAAATTTCAACAGTTAATGTACTCAAGACGCATGCACACAATGTCACTATTATAGTCTTAGCTCTTTTGTTTCTTTTATATATTTCATTTATTAAAAATAAAATACAAATAAATTATTGGCAAATAAATTAATATGATATCATTTAAAAATAATAAAATGTTTTTATTAATCAAAGTTTCACATTATTTATTGTCAATAGTCCAAATTTAACCACAACATCACACCGACTATAATATGATGGTATTTAACAAAAATAATAAAGAATTACTTAATTTAAGAAATTGAGAAATAATTTTTAAATATTTTTTTTTTACATAAAATCCTAGATGTTAATATAATTTGGTGCATTTAATATTAATACTTTTTAGACGAACAGGCTTGTGAGATAATAAGTCGGGTTATAACTGCCTCAAATTTGACTCATTAGCTCATCGAACTTGGCTCATGATCATTTATCGATTTAAGCCCCTACCCCTATTTTTACCCATTTAATAAATTAATAAAAATTACTCATCTCATCTTAGTAAAAAAATAAAAATAAAAATTACTCATCTTATCTTAATCAGTTGATTGAGAGCTCTGACTACTAAATAAAAGGTTGAGCTTGAAATTTATGTATATGATATGTGTTAAGATGGGGAAATTATTAGCAGAAAGTTGGATGGTTGAAGTGGAGGAATGCATCATATTTGTTGTGCGAAAGAAAAGACCCCCTCAAACTTAAAGGTAAATTCTATAAGATGGCGGTAAGACCTGCAATGTTTTATGTTGTCGAATGTTGGCCATTAAAAGATATACTAAGTTAAGTGTTTGCATAGATGACGATGCTTAGGTGGATGAGAGGCTTTACTCTTAGAGATAGGATGCGAAATGAGCATATACGTGAAAATGTTGGAGTAGATACATTGTAAGATAAGATTAGACAGAGTCGCCTTAGATGGCTTGGTCACATTAAACGGAGGCCTTTTGATGACCCGATTAGGAAAGCTGAGATATTAGATTTGACTTATGTTAAAAAAGGTAGAGGTAGACCTAAAAAGACTTGGTTAGAAAATATTATAAATAATTTTTCTTTATTAGATTTAAATGAAAATTTGACTTTTAACATAATACAATGACGAAAAAGGATTTATGTAGCAGACCCCACGAAGTGGGACAAAGGCTTGATGTTGTTGTAGTGGTCGTTGATATGTGTTATTAAAATAAATTAATATTTTATTGTAATTTTTTACTTTTAACCGCTTCCTCCGGTTTTCTAACCAATCAGCTCGCGTGACATATATTTGTCACTCAGAACCTCGGCGTCCACGTGCCGGTTTGACCATCTGCTCCCCCAATCAAACATGTGAAACATGTAGGTGAGCGGTGCGCTACCGAGAAAAAGGGTAAAATTGTTTCTACTTATTTATTTTTGACCTAGTCAAATCAATGAGCCATCTCCTCTTAATTTTTTTTTAAAGTAAAACTAAACGTAAATTAATATAAATTAGGCCTCGATTTTGGAGAGATTATTGCATGTAAAATTTGGATGTAGAGTTACATCTCAATTTTCTTATATATACACTATATATATATTTTTATATAATATATAAAAATATATGTGCATAATATATACACACATTTTTTTATATATTGTATACAAATATACACAGTGTATATACAAGAGAGTTCGGACTAGCTCTATATCCAGATTTCGCATATATTTTTTAAAAATATTTTATTTTTATTTTCAAATGCGAAATCATATTAAAAGTAACAATAAAAATTTCAATTTCATATTTTAAAAGTAAATTTTATTTTTATATTCAGATGTGTTCTTTGAGTCATAATTTCAATTTCATATTTTTAAAATATATTTTTTAAAAAAATTAAAAATAACAATAAAAATGCTATCTCTTAAACATGCATTTTTTATTAATAAAATTTTAGCACAAAAATAAAGAAAAAACTCTCCAAATAAAATCTTAAGAATTTGAGAAAAAAAAGTATTGTTTTAAAATTAAAATTTATCTATTTTATGATAGATAAAAATTCAACTAATTAATTTAATTGGTAAAAAAATTTAAATGATTATCAAATTGACAATTTTTTATTTTTCTAAAAGAGGTGAAATTTGATTAGGAAATTAGCTCTTACTTTGTATCATATCATGTCATTAGGATTTCTTCTGTGCTTACTCTATTTTTTCTTTATATCATGAAATTAGTCTTATGGCTCCTATAGCAATAGAGAAAATTAAGAAGGTGGTATTTTCTACATCATCTTCTTCAGCTCTGAGACTGGATGGTTATACATTTGACTTTTTTAAAAAAACCTGGGATATAGTTGGTCCTTCATTCTGCAAAGTAATTTTGTACTATTTTTCTGCTAATAAAATGCCTAAGGCTGCAAAAGCTTATGCTAGTATTCTTATTCCTAAATGCACTCATGCCTCTTTGATTATAGATTTGAGACTTATTTCATTATGCAATATTTTTTATAAAGCTGTTGCTAAAATATTGGCTAATAGAATGAAAATTGTAATGCATTATATTATTCATTCTAGTAAATATTGGTTTAACAAAAAGAGAGTTTATACGGATAATATTTTATTAGCCTCAGAATTATTAGGAGATTTTAATTATGCTAAAGCCAAATATTTCTGTGCAAAACTTGATATTCATAAGGCTTTTGATATTATTTTTAAAGATTTTCTTTTATTAAGAATAGCTCAAAAAGGTTTTACAGATCACACTACGGGAAAACACGTGATTACCGTCGGAATTTCCGACGGATTTTTTTGCGCCGGCATTGTCGGCGCAGGTTCCGGCGGAATGATGCGACGTAACGTTTACGGCGTTATTTCCGGCGGAACCAACGCCGGAAAGTTACCGGCGTCAATTGCGCCGGAAATACCGTCGGTGAAAAGGGCTCTGGATTATTTCCGGCGCAGATTACGGCGGAAACGTTCTTCTAAACTCAACGAAACCGTTCCGGCGGATTATGCGCCGGCTTATTTAAACTCAACGAAAACTTTCCGGCGCATTGTCCGCCGGTAACATTACCGGCGGAGGTTCCGCCGGAAACGCCGCCGCTAAAAGCCCTAAAATGCGAATTGGAGCCCTGTGGGCCGTCATTCTTTTCGCTACTCTCTCTCACCTCGCCTCCTTCGCCCGTCGCCCTCCGTCGCCGTTCGTCGCTGGCCGAAGATTGACGTCGCCGACGGTCATCGAACTTCGCCGCCGACGGTCACCGGACTTCGCCGAGCATCTCCTTCTCTCCTAGTCGCCCGCCGCCGAGCATCTCCCTCTCTCTCAATCGAACTTCGCATGCACCAAGGTATTGCATTTTTTTTTTTGCTATCTTTTTGTTTTAGTCATGGATGTTATCACTAGACATTTGCTAGAGGATATACCTTGGTGCATGCTTTTTGTTGATGATATTTTTCTTGTTGATAAGACTAGAGAGGGAGTTGAAGGTAAATTTGAAATATCTTTTTGCTTTAGTCATGGATGTTATCACTAGACATTTGCTATAGGATATATACCTTGGTGCATGCTTTTTGTTGATGATATTCTTCTTGTTGATAAGACTAGAGAGGGAGTTGAAGGTAAATTTGAAATATCTTTTTGCTTTAGTCATGGATGTTATCACTAGACATTAATTTGCTATAGGATATATACCTTGGTGCATGCTTTTTGTTGATGATATTCTTCTTGTTGATAAGACTAGAGAGGGAGTTGAAGATAAGCTTAAGTCTTCATATCTTTTTGCTTTAGTCATGGATGTTATCACTAGACATTTGCTAGAGGATATACCTTGGTGCATGCTTTTTGTTGATGATATTCTTCTTGTTGATAAGACTAGAGAGGGAGTTGAAGGTAAGCTTAAGTCTCCATATCTTTTTGCTTTAGTCATGGATGTTATCACTAGACATTTGCTATAGGATATACCTTGGTGCATGCTTTTTGTTTATGGTATTCTTCTTGTTGATAAGACTAGAGAGGGAGTTGAAGGTAAACTTAAGTCCATATCTTTTTGCTTTAGTCATGGATGATATTCTTCTTGTTATCACTAGACATTTTCTTTAGGATATACCTTGGTGCATGCTTTTGGTTAATGATATTCTTCTTGTTGATAAGACTAGAGAGGGAGTTGAAGGTAAAGTTGGATTATGGAGATCATCATTACTCCATATCTTTTTGCTTTAGTGGTTAGTAGACCTAGTGAGGGGATTGTGACTTTGAGCAATCATTTCATTAATAAGTGTAACATAATTTTATGTTATGAATATTAGAAATATATAAATCCATTAATTTTTTACTCTTATTTATAGGTTATGGATATTAGAAATCAACGAAGTTGGATGTATAACCGATTATCTCAAAGTCGGAAGACATTAACAGATGAATTCATCAATGGGGTGAACTTTTTCATTCAGCAAGCGAAACAGCTGCCGATCTTTATATCTGAAGGAAAGTTTCGATGTCCATGTTCTAAACACAAAAATCTAGTGATCCTAGAACCGGATGACGTAACTGTTGATCTGTATCGCAGAGGATTTATGCCACAGTATTGGTATTGGACTTGTCATGGTGAGTATGAGCCACAATTTGATTATCAATGCGGTCCTTCTACAAGTAGTAATGTTGCTGAGGCTGAAAATATCCGTCCAAATCTTGAGGAATTAGTTCATGATGCAACTGGAATTTATGAAGAGTTACCGAATACGGAGGCACAAAATTTTTATGATTTATTGCATGCTGCACAGCAACCAATCTGGAAAGGGTGCATGACTCACTCAGAACTATCTGTTGCTGTGAAGATGTTAAGCATCAAGGCTGAATATAATGTTGCTCGTGAATGTTTTAATCAATTCATTGGGCTACTTAAGGAAACCAATCCGACAAATAATTTATTTCCTACAGATCTATATCGAACAAAGAAGTTAGTTTCGAAACTTGGTTTGGCATACACAAAGATAGATTGTTGTGTCAATGGATGCATGCTATACTTTAAAGAAGATATTGCAGAAACTGTATGACGTCATTGCAATGCACCAAGATTTAAACCCAAATCTAGAAATAGAAGAAAGCAGAAGGATGTGTCTGTTAGTAAGATGTTCTACTTTCCAATAATTCCAAGACTACAACGACTATATGCATCCATGAGATCTGCTGCACATATGAGATGGCATAATGATCGCATTCCACAAGAAGGTGTTATCACACATCCATCAGAAGCAGAGGCTTGGAAGCACTTTAATCGTATACATCTCACATTCGCGGCAGAACTAAGAAATGTCAGATTAGATTTATGCGCAGATGGTTTTACTCCATTCAGTCAGTCGGCTACACCGTACTCATGTTGGCCTGTGATACTCACTCCTTACAATCTTCCTCCAGAGTTATGTATGACTACTCCTTATATGTTTTTGTCACTTATAATTCCAGGGCTACATAATCCAAAATTAAAGATTGACGTATTCTTACAACCTCTGATTGATGATTTAAGTTTATTATGGGAAGAATGAGTAAGTACATATGATATCTCCACCAAACAGAATTTTACACTAAGAGCAGCATTACTTTGGACAATTGGTGACTTTCCTGCATATGGTATGCTCTCAGGTTGGAACACTTCAGACAAGTTAGCTTGTCCATATTGTTTGGAAAATACAAAATCATTCACTTTAAAGTATGGTAGGAAGAACAGTTGGTTCGATTGTCATCGAATGTTTTTGCCTCAAAGTCATCCTTTCAGGCGAAATAAAGAAGCTTTTACTAAAAATAAAATGGTGATGATTCCTCCTCCACCAAGATTCAGTAGTGAAGAAATTTTTGAAAGAGTAGAGTTCTTGCCCACCATAATGGAATCTCCAAGATTAGCTGAGTTCAGATTGCCGGAATATGGTGTCTACCATAATTGGACCAAGAAAAGTATTTTTTGGTCGTTGCCATATTGGAGAACAAACTTGATTAGACATAACTTGGATGTTATGCATATAGAGAAAAATGTTTTTGATAATATTTTCTATACAGTTATGGACATCAAAGAGAAATCAAAAGATAATATAAAAGCAAGGATGGACTTAAAGGAGATTTGTAGAAGGGAAGCTTTGGAATTGAAGGATGGTGGAGCGGGAAAATTCCTCAAACCAAAAGCTCCATTCACATTAACTTTAGAGCAAAAACGAGCAGTTTGTGAATGGGTGAAGACTGTACGAGTACCTGATGGATATTCTTCCAATCTAAGGCGGTGTGTTGACATAAGATCAGGGAGATTATTTGGATTGAAAAGTCATGATTGTCACATCTTCATGCAATGTCTACTATCCACTGCTTTCAGTTATCTGCCAGATCAGATTTTGAAGCCCTTAGTCGAGTTAAGTGTCTTCTTCAAAGATTTATACTCTTCTAAATTAAATGTGGAGAATTTGATTCATATGGAGCAGCAAATTCCATTCATTTTGTGTCAACTTGAGAAAATATTTCCTCCAGGCTTTTTTGACTCTATGGAGCATCTACCTATTCATTTACCATATGAGGCTATGGTTGGTGGACCTGTTCAATATAGGTGGATGTATCCTTTTGAGAGATATTTAAATAAACTTAAGAAGACCGCTAAGAACAAAGCACGACCCGAAGGTTCTATCTGTGAAGCATATTTAACATACGAGACTATTCAATTTTGCTCGTATTATTTTGAAACAATATCTCAATCAGGTGAAAGTTCAACATCTCAGAATGTTGGTAAATCCTCTAATATATCTGTATTTAGTGGAATTGGGGAACCTTTAGGCGCTAGCACCGTGCGTTATTTGACTGATAAAGAGATGACAGTTATCACATTGTACATCTTGCTTAATTGTGATGAAGTTGAGCCGTATCTCGAGTAAGTATGATTTCATTTTGTTATATTTTTAGTTCTCTTTTATACTTTCTTCTAAACTCAAGATATGAATTTGTAGGAGGTTCATTGATGGTCTTAGTATATCAGAAGAAGGAGAAGTCCAGAAGATAGTGGAAAAAGAATTCACTGCTTGGTTCAAAAATACGGTATATTTTGAATAATTATTCTTACTTAATGAGTTAATTATTTCTGCAATTAATATTAGTAACAATGACACAATGTCACATTTAAAGGTACACGCTGAAGACAGTTCCCAGTTTTCAAGGTTATCTGAGTTAGCTTGGGGACCAAATAGATTAGTAAAATGCTATCAAATATTTGAGGTAAATGGTTATAAATTTCAAACAAAAAAATTGTGTGAAGGTAGGAAGACAGAAAATTCAGGCGTATGTGTAAGAGGGAACACCCATACAGGCGATGATTCTGAATACTACGGGGTATTACAAGAAATATTAGAGGTTGAATATCCCGGTATGAGGAATATTGTATATCTCTTCAATTGTGAATGGTTTGATCCAGTACCAAATAGAGGCACGAAAGTTCATCCAATTTACGGTATAACAGAAGTAAAGCGGGCTAGGAGATATGCAAAGTTTGATCCTTTCATCATTGCTAGTCAGGCAACTCAAGTCTATTATGCTAACTATCCAAGCGGAATACGAGGCAAACAGGATTGGCTGGTAGTTATGAAGACTAAACCAAGGGGAGTAATTGAGAAAACCAGTACGATACCAACAGCACACCAAGAAGAGTTTATGTCTAATTTAAAAGATCTCCCAATCAATGTAGATGACCAAATCAGATTTAATGAGAGCGAGTTGCAGTTAGAGGAGGTAGATCTAAACATAGAGGAAAGTGATGATGAATCTGATTGTGCTAGGAGTGTATCATCTGATGAAAGTGAATCAACAAATGATGAGTTAACAACATAAGGTAAATTAAATTTATTTTTGCTACTGCACTGTTTTTTATTTTACTTCCATGTATTTTACTTCACTGTTTTTTATAACTACTGCACTCCGTTTTTTTTTTACTTACCTGTATTTTACTTCAGTCCATTTTTTTTAGCTACTGCACTGCGTTAATTTCTATTTCTGTTATAACTCATATTTCTAATATTTCTTTTTTATTTATGTGCAAATGGCTTCAGGTGAGGAGCAGCCTAATAGAGGGTTGATAAAAAATATTTTTAACAGGCGCACTAAGAAGACTATAATTGGACCACATAGGTCACTACGTACTGAGGAGACCACCTCGGCTCAGCCTGCTACACAGTCTCAGCCTGCTACACAGCCTCAGCCTGCTACACAACCTCAGCCTGCTACACATCCTCAGCCTGTTACACAGCCTTTACCCACTCCTGGAGCCAGTAGCCCGCAGTTCTACTCACCGGACCTTCGATTTCCTTCACCAGATCTCGGGCAGGCTACTCCTTTCTACCCATACTTCACACCCCCACCTTATGCTGGTGCCCCTCCTACTTATCCATTTCCACCATATGCTCCACCATACTATCCCCCACCACCCCATCAGCCTGCTACAACTGGACCTTCGACAGCAGTTGGACCTTCGACAGCAGCTGCAGCAGAGCAGCAGACAGATGGTAGAATGTTGATAGCACCTGAGGGTGACACGTACGTATAGTAACTTTTATTTAAACTAACTAATTGTTTTATTTTATATTTTATATTTGTTTTACATAACTTTATTTTTGTAGGTTCTATCCATCAAAACAACCAACACATAAAATACGGGACATCATACGGAGCAGGTTTGACGCTCCTTATGTTTCTTGGAAGAAAGTCTCAAAAGAAGTCCGGGAGATGTGGTTTAGAGAGTTTGAGGTATTTCTGTGTTTTTGTTTTTATGTTAAATGATTTATTCTTTCTTACTTAAGGTAAATTGATTGTTTAAACTAACTAATTGTTTTATTTTATATTTTATATTTGTTTTACATAACTTTATTTTTGTAGGTTCTATCCATAAAAACAACCAACACATAAAATACGGGACATCATACGGAGCAGGTTTGACGCTCCTTATGTTTCTTGGAAGAAAGTCCCAAAAGAAGTCCGGGAGATGTGGTTTAGAGAGTTTGAGGTATTTCTGTGTTTTTATTTTTATGTTAAATGATTTATTCTTTCTTACTTAAGATAAATTGATTGTTTTTTATTGCAGAAAGAGTTTTGTTGGCTGCCCCAACACAATGACAAGATTAGAAAGAATTTTGAGAAGCGTGGCTCTACTCGGATGCGCGACATGTTCACAGATGTTAGAAAGGTTGGGAAGCGACCATTGTGGATTGGAGAGGAGATATGGGCTGAGTTGAATGCAGCTTGGGGCAGCGAAGAGTACACTAGGAGGAGGGATCAAAATCGACAGAACAGAGCTTCTGATGTTGGGGGCTTAGGTAGTGCACTTCATACAGGAGGCTCCGTTCCACATACTGAGCATAGGCGTCGTTTGGTAATGAATTTTAATTATTTTTTAAAATTGTTTTTTAATAATTAGTATTGATAAAACTCTCTTAATTGTAACAAAAAGCGTCACTTGGTAGAGAACCAACTCCCGTGGAATTACATAGTCGCACTCATAAGCGACAGGAGGATCAACAATGGATTGATGAGAGAGCAAGGAAGGCCCATGTAAGTATATTTTTATAAATATTTGATATTTTATAAGTTTTAGTTTAGTTATATATATACTTATATTCGATTTTCACAGGAGGAATATACACGGATTCGAGAGACTCATGCCGCATCAGGTGAGGGCTCTTCTGGCGGCTCTGTGGAGTATTCTGAGTATCGCATGTGGTCGCAGGCCGTCAGAGGAATGCAGCATGGTAGAGTATATGGCTTAGGTGCTCAAGCTCAGGCATACGAGGGGATGACCTCCTCTACTGCATCCAACTTCGCATCCAGTTCGCATGAGTCCTTACAAGCTCAACAAATAATTGCCCTTCAAGCTGAGCTAGAACAAGTAAGGAAATCACAAGTTGATTGGCAAGCTCAGCTGCAAGCACAGGTTCAAGCTCAGCTGCAAGCACAGGTGCAAACAAGTACGGAGCAACACAATCAGTTGCTGGATGAAATGCGCAAGATGAGGGAGCAACTGAGTGGAAAAGACGTAGCTCCACCTGAGGAGGATTCGACGGAGTCAGAGTAGTGTAATTTAGTTGAAATGAACTTGTATTTTTATGTGAACTTATGTTATTGGACAATTACTTTTAATATGATGTTATCAGTTGATTTTTAGTATTAATACTGTTGTGAAACTGTTATAAATTATTGTGAAGTTGTGGAACTGTTGTGAACCTGTTGTGGAACTTGTATGTGTTAGAATTGATAGGTTTGCAGGTGTGGAAATGGGATTGTTGGCTGGGAAGACAATTTTTTTTTTGTCAATGCTACAGGTTTCCGGCGGATTATGCGCCGGTAATCCGTCGGAAAAGACGATACAACGAAGTGTATCGTACGTACCGGCGAATATGATCCGTCGGCCACTACCGTCGCAGGTCCGGTGGATATTCCGCCGGTAAGTACCGGCGCAACAATTGCGTCGTAAAATAACCATGGAATTTCGATGGCGCAACTCCGGCGACCTATCCGCCGTTAATTACCGTCGCATTATACGACGGTAAATACCGGCGCATTAGGCGCCGGAATTCTCATATTCTTCACGTCGGCAAACAAACCGGGTAATGCGCCGGTAATGCGTCGGAAACGGCGCCGGAACTGTTTCCGGCGCAACTTATACGTTGGAAACAAATTATCGACGCACCATAAACCGGCGGAGATATTTGCGCCGGAACATGCGCCGGAAACTAACGGTTCCGTCGGATTGTACATTGTTTCTGGCGGATTAAGTCCGCCGGTAATAACAGGTTTTCCTGTAGTGTCATTTTATTTCTTGGATAAAATGTTGTATTCAAGAGATTTTCTTTTCTATAGCCATTAATGGATTTTAGAAGGGTTTTTTTACCTCTTCTTCTAGCATTCGACAAGGTTGTCCATTATCTCCTTACTTATTTTGTATTGTTATTAATGTTTTATATATCCAACTTGATGGATGTGATAAGTCTTCTATCCCTCATTTTGAGGGTATGGCATCTGAAGATATTTATATTTCTCATTTACTTTATGAGGATGATGTTTTGGTGTTTAATTTATAAAGCACTTGTTTCTAATGTCGATAAATTAAAAGAAATTTTGGATTATTTCGCTAGCTATTACGGTCTATTTGTTAATCATAATAAAGTACGGTTATATTTTCTAAAGATTCTATTAAGGCTGGTCGTATTGGTTATGTTTTAAATATCTCTAATTCTTAGATGATTATGAAATATTTGGGCCTTTCTATTTCTTTTAAAAGGCTTGAGAGATTTGATTTTCATCATTTTCTTAATAAAGTTATTGATTTACTTTTTGGATGGAAGGCTAACATTCTCTCGTTTGTGAGGTGTATTCTATTTCTTAATTTTTCTATTACTAATTACATTTTTTATTGGATTAAAGGTACGATCTTACCCAAGTCTTGTCTTAAATTTATTAGGAAAAGTTGCTCGAATTTTCTATTTCATGGTGATGTTAATGCTAAGAAAATGCATATCATGGCGTGGGAAGATGTTTGCAAGCCTAAATGTTTTGGAGATTTAGGCATTCCATATAATGCTTTATTTTTTTTCTTTTGGTTGTTCTATTATTTCTAGAATATTAAATGATGATGGTATGCTGGCCAATTGGGTTAAGAATAAATATAATTCTCTTTGGAAGCCTCCTTCTTCTAAGGCTTCGATTTTTTGGAAGCATCTTTGTAATTTAGATGAGTCTATGAAGTATAAAATCTCTTTTAGTATTACTGCTAACAACTCTCTTTAATTTTAATGGGACCCTTGGTATGGTGGTCAGTCTCTACATGATTTACTCTCTTATGGTAAATCTTCCTAGCACTCAGTTTATTTGAAAGAAGTTATATTTGGTGATAAATGGTCTTTGCATGATTTTATTAATTGTATGATTTCTCTAAATATTGTTAATATTCTTATTCATATTTCTTCTATCTCCTGCATAGCCTAGAATGGGGATCTGTTACCTAAATTTAAAGGATTTCAAATTGATTATTATAATGGTTTTACTAGATTTGATTGGTGTTCTTATATCTGACATAAGAGATTTGCATTGCGGTATTCTTGCTTTTTCTGGATGGCTATTTTAAAGGGGTTTAAAACTTCAGATGTTATGCATAATAGGAATATTATTAATATTTCTTTAGGCTATATTTTATGTGATTATCCTGTGGAATCTCATAAACGTTTATTATTTTAGTGTGATTTTTCATTTTTTATTCTGTCAAAGTTGTTTCCCTACATTTGACATTTCATTCTTAAGCCTACTCTTTTGCAATGCTTAGATTTTATTTCTGATTTAAAGGTTCCAAAGGATGTTAAAAATATATATTTCATGATGGTTTGTTGTTCGGTTTATTTTTTATGGAGAGAAAAGGAATATCAGGAAGTTTGTATTTGATTTACAATCATATTTTACAAGTTTTTTTTTTTTTTTTTGTAAGATTTCTTGTTGAAAATCATGGATCATTTTTGGAGGTTAAGAGTTTTTTGTCTTAAGTTTGTTGTGTGTGTGTGTTTTTTTAAAGGACACAATGAAGAAAAGGCCACATAGTGGTTATTTTTGTCATGCAACCAAGGTCTGGATTTTTTTCTGCTGTCGTTTTTCTATTGGATTAAGCAACCAGTTTTGGACTTGGATGGCCTAATCTTTAAAAAATATGGGCTCCTTAATTATAATTTTAGATATGGTGGTTGATCGTGCTTGGAGTTCGGATTTGCTGGTGCCTTTGATTTCTAAGCTTTGATGCTCTTTATGAGGGAAAATTATTATGTCCGGTGTTCGGATTTGTCCGGACATCAATCCAGACACGCCACGTCACCCAGATACACTCGGGGCCCAGTGTATCCGGGTGACATGGCGCGTCTGGATTGGTGTCCGGACGGTCCTGTCACCGGACGTAATAATTCGCCCTTTATGAGAGCATGAATTTCAACATGGAAGAGCAAGTTGGTAGGTAGCTTTGGCTCGTTTGATGGCTAGCTTCCTGGAGTTTTGTTCTAAGGATTTCAGTTAGTCTGACGACGGGTTTTCAAGTCTGGTCACAAATGAATTCTGGTATAGAATTGGTTGTCGGTGTTGTTGATTGGATTTGCTTTGCTGTTCGTGGCTTAGTATATTGTTTGAAGAATGATCGTAAAGGATTCTGGTTTATTTGTTCTATTTGAAGACCAATCTTTCGGTCTTCTTTTGTCTTTGCTTAGGCTAAGCTTTTTCTTGTATTAGGTTAGCTTTATTTTCTTAGTTCTTTGTTGACATGATTTGTAAGTTTTTGCTTTAATTTTCTTAACTTTCTTGTAATCTTTTTTCTCCATATTAATGAAAATTGGGCATGATTGCCCCTACTTTTTTCAAAAAAATAAAAAATAAAAAAAAAATAAAAAAACTCCAATGACATAAAAAAGCATTTCAATCCGAGTACAAATTAAATGAATTTTAAGGTTTTGTTTGGGACAGTTTTTTAATAGTTTCTAAATGATTTTTTAGCACAAAAATGTTTAGAACAATAAATTTTTGTACTAAAAAGCTGTTTAAGAAAGCAGTAAAAAAATTGTTCCAAACAAAGCCTAAATTAACTATTTGAAAGTTAGTTAAAGCTTTGTGATATTAATTGCAGGATAAAATATCTTTAAATCATCAATATGAAACAAATATATATATATATATATATATATATATATAAATTGATTACATTCTCTACATGAAAGAGATTTGAAGTTGGAGAGAGCTTAAATATCTGAAGAATTCGAAGGTCTTGTCCAACGATTGACACATATGATTACTACCTTCCTTCACCTGATTGTTGTCGTAATTTCGCTCAATTATTGTTGCACAAATTACTTTTGATGAGGTTATTAGTGCACGTACACTAAAAACATTTTAAATAGCCCTCTAACAAACAAAGGAATACAAAGAAAGGTGATGCATAAACATCCCAATAAAGGAAGAAGGTGCAACAAAAAAATCACTATATTTATCCTCATCCATTTCAGGAATAAAATGAAAACAAATAACAAAAAGAGTACACTATTATATATATATATATATATATATATATATATATATATATATATATATATATATATATATATATATATATATATCATGCTTCATGCTAATATTTTGATGATTATATGAGATGAGGAGTATATTATGTGGTCCAATCCACTTAGGTTTGAAAAGTAAAGAGCAATATTACTATTTTCATTGGAGCCATAGACTTAGAAGATAAGCATACAAAAACTATTATGTGTGGACATCGGACGTGGTTCAAAGATAAATCAGGACGCACCACGTTGCTTTTTTATGTGTATTGGTGCTATGTACTGCTGTGTATCGGGTGACATGATACATTCTGATTTGTTTCCTTAACGGTCTAGCATCCACATAAAATAATTTCTCCTTTCGAAGGCAATCTTCAGGGTCATTGCTTCTATGTCACATTTGTAGGTAAACTTCACAACTGGAGTTAATGAAGTGTAAAAAAATCAGTGAATGGTAGAATCATATTACCTTAGGCAAGGTAATCCATAACTATAAGTAAATTTGAGCATTAAAATTTTCACTTTCCCTTAAACTAGACTAGATATTTACACCTAACATTCAAAAAATAAGATACTTTACACCTAACCTTCCACATATCAATTAAACTAGATGTTGATCACCTCTTAGATAATGGGCTTATTTAAGAATCATAATGTAACTCCCCAAGGCTTAAATGTAAATGAATTGTCTATTTCATCTCTCTATTAATTTATCAGATCTTTTTATAATCTATTAATATAAATAAATTCAATGAAAATATACAAGCGAGGAGTTCTTATCTTTGACTAGCACTGTTGATCTTGTAAAATAATTTATTAATGTTAAGAAAGATGTTGTGTATCATTTAGTTTACAGACTTATTATCTTATATTTTCTTTGTTAGTTGCCCCTTCTACAATGAAGAATATTTTCTACAATGAAATTTGGTAAACATCGATTACACAGTAATATAGATGATGATTAACTTAATGAATGTTTAGTATCATATATCGAGAAATAAATATTTAACTTGATTCCAAATAAAGTTGTAACGTAATATTATTAAAAAATGCAACGCTTATAATATTTTTTGTTTAATATTTATAATGCAATATAATAATTTGTTTTGAGTTTTGTCTTCTATATTTTTTATTTTTTATAAATTTGTCCCCTCTAAAAACTAAGACTAATTCTGGTCGCGATACTGGTTGACTAATTACAAAATTATCTTATAGCCTAGTAAAAAGCAAAGCTCATTGGTCTAACTATTTATTTTTTTATTGTTGAGAAAACTTAGCAAGTCATTTTTTTTTTTTTGAGAAATATTATATTTTAAAAACATCTATATTTAAACTCTTAACACATCATTATTTAACTAGTGGACTAATAATATATATAAAATTGAAATTAGACTTTAAAAAAAATCTCAAATTATTTTTAAATTATTTTACTTGAAGAGTGTAGCAATTATTTATTATTTATCTTGAACAAATTTTATTAAAATATTTTTTTAATTTTTTTCTATAAATAATTAAATATACGTATATATATTTTTTATTTCATCATTTAGAACGACAATTGTGACGTTGGAAAGAGCTTTGAATAAGCTCTTCATCTTACACACGCAACTTCACCAATTGTTTAATGAAAAGGTAGAAACCATTTCATAAATGAAAATTTATAGGGGCTTTTATGTAAGTTTTCAGCGAAGAAATTATATACAGGGGTAGGCCGGGTAGCTCTCATGGTCCAGTGAGTTGATGGTGAAGGAAATCAAGAGGAAGGAGGCCGAAGTGGAATCCCGTGGGTGCAAGTCTGTGGCGTGCGGAGCATTTTAAGCGACCGGCTACCCACTTTCAACTTTGCACAGCTGATTGGAGCAGGGTTGGCGGTTAGTCGAGACCAGCGTGAGAAGAAGAGGAGCTAGCTTTGGTTCTTGAGTCCAGTTCTCCGCAGGCGAATCACGGGGAGATGGAGTGGTGGCGGAGGATGGTCAAGAAGAACACCGTATCCGTGGCAGAGAAAGAGAAATCGAAGCAAGAAGGTAAGTCTACCTCCTTATTCCTGAGCTTGGCCGCCGGTGGTGGTCGGCGGTTAAATTGCGCGGTGGTGGCACGGCGAAAATTAGCTGCAGGCAAAAGATTTTTTTTTTTCATAATTATCATTAGCCTCCCCTACATATTAAAAAGCCCCCAAATACATCCAATTTTTTATTAATTCAATATTAAAATTATATTTTTTTCCTTTCAAAAACATAATTTTTTTATTTTACTTATCAAAATCTAAATAAAACCTCTATATTTAAAAATAAAAAATTATCCTTTTTTCTATCTATATGATTAAAGTTTTTAATATTGATGAATAATATCTAAGCCAATAAAAAATTAGGCATTTTTCGACTTTTTTAATGATTTTTATTTAGTGTTGGGTTCCTAGATAAATAAAATATTAATTTCACCCACACAAATATTATGAACAAACTGCCCTCACTGAAAAATAATCAAAATTATAGTAAAATAATGACCAATTTGCCCTCATATTATATGTATAAATAATTTTACTTATAATAATACATCTCAAATATTGAAGAGTGTTATAAAATAATTAATTTTTATTCTAAAATATTTTTAATTTTAATAATTCGATCGTATAGCATGCCAATATAGACTTTACTTATTCATTTTCAATATCCTTATATTTATTATGTAAATAAAAAATTTTCTTGGGAGCAAATAAAAATTAGCCTTCACTGAATATGTAAAAACAAAATCTTTCTATGAAATTTATTTTTTGCTTTAATCAATTTAGCATTTTGAGTTTGGGAGCAATAAAAAAATAATTTTAAATTATTCTAATACAAATTATATTGGCATGAGCTTAATAATCATAGAATTTGCTTTAAGAATAGTATAATATAAAATTTTCATATTTATAATATTAATCTTAAAATAAATTTAATAAAATGTACAAAAAATATATATTTTTGCTTAATATATGTAATAGTTGGTCTTATTTTCAACTTATTTTTTAACCAAATATTTTTATTTTGAATATTTTAACATATTATTTTATTTAAAAAAATACGAGTGATAATTTTATAAATAATTTAAATTTAATATATGTAATTTCTCCATTATTTTTCTATTTGTCATACTGGTGCTTTATTAGGTTTTTTTTCAACTGATTAAAATATCTTTATACCTCGGCCTTATTTGCCAAAAACTACTTTAAAAAAAATAATTTTCCTTACTTCAAAGTGGAATAAAAATGGATTGCATTATCAATTTTAAAATTATTAATATGCTCTTAAGTGTGTGAGCATAAAACACTATAATCCATGTTTATGTAAAATTATATATAATTAATTGACTTGATTTGCAAAAAAAAACCACTATAATCCATGTTTATAAAAAAAATAAAGAAAATATCTCTCCAATAAAATATTGCTAAGCTATTACATGCTCTCATGTTTGAGCACAATATCATTGGCTTAGCTTTTAAGCCTGTGGGCTTGAAAGCTTTTTCATTGCTCAATCAATAGTGAGTGGCAAGGTAGTAATTAAGGGTCTGATTCAATATTATTTAAATAATAATACTATTTAGCTAAATATGTTATAACGCACAGCAAATCTGAAAAGGAGAGCGTCATCTATGCCTTATCTTATGGCTTGCGACTTTTTGTTTGCACTGATGACACTCGCAGCGAGAGAACAAGCTAGACTTAGGTGAGTATGTGTAGGGTGTTGGGATTTGGATATTTAAGATTGAGTTGTGGGGGGATGGTGTTTAGGGGTTGTTGGATTATTTATGTAGTGATAACAGGGGATTGGTGTGGATAGGAGTTTTATTATATATGCTATATAGATGAAGTGAGTATTATTTTTGGGTGGGTGGATGAGTTAAATTAGAAGGGGTAATTTAAGAGCTCATTTGGAGCTTGAGATGAGGAGTGATTATCACTCTCTATACCGGTGAGAGGTGAGGAGAGAGGTGTGTAGGTTCATTTGATACCCACATATTACAGATCCTTCATAAGACTCTGTCTATAATAAAGGTTGGAACCAAAAAGCCAACCCATTCATCTTCTAAAGAACTAGTAAGTAACCTATAGTACTCCATTTATCTCATATCTAATATTTATTGGCCACTCTCTCATGCATGTGACCATGCATCCATCATGACATGAACATGATTCTCTCATGTGCATGCAATGGGGAATAATGGGACATAATTCAACATTTTATATGTCTCACTAGGGTTTGGCATATGTATGATTCATCTAATGATGTGATGAGGCCACAACAATCTTGCAATCTGTTGATTTTGGCTTTGCATCTTGTATTAATTCTGTATGTGGATTTTGCAACATCTCCCACATCACCAATATATCATTATATTCACATGTTTGAATGGCATCATGAAGTTGTAGCATTCCATCTCCTGCATTAAATAAATAAATAATCAATAAAATTGTTTGATGATAATTTTAAATAATAATTTTATAAATAAAATTTTGCTATCATCATCATAACATCTAAAATACTAGGGAAAAATTTTTAAAATAACTAAATTGTTTATTTAAACATTAAATTATTAATTAAATAATATTAAATCAATAATAAAATTATATTAAA